>ML178882.1:0-54802 GCA_004369125.1 Pterulicium gracile
AACAAAGATGAATAATGAGCACAATGAGGCCGTGAGCATGCATACCTAGTAACGAAGTGGATAAAACTAAAGAGCAACATCACGTGATGGTTGGCAACACATAACCCGCGCACGTGCTCAACGCGGGCCGCCACCATCAACACGCGCCACTCCTCAGCCATCCACTGTTGCTACATCTACTCTACAAGGCTAAGTACGCTATGTATTGTAACAAACCTGTTCCCTCATTTGGTGCTGCCCAACAATGTTTGTTGAAAGCATACCTACCTGCTTGTAGAGTAGTAGATTAGATCTCCTCCATCACAGGTACTTTACAGGTGATTCTCATTGCTCTGCAAGAGCAATACTCACCTCTCATGTCCCTATTCTACACGCTCAGCCACAAGGCCGTTGCCAAAGCCACTTTGACATAGGCTATTGGGAATCTATTGATCCGCCACCTTGAGGGTGGCAAACAACTAGTGGTCGATTCCCTATGTCCCATGCACACCATTCAGAGATACTACTAAAATACTACAACACTCAGGCTACATTTATGCAGGAATGAAGGCACATTTCTTGCGTCGGTGCTGGGATTGGATACAGCAATCCGGATACGTACATGAAAACATCTCGGCATTGGATGCTTTTCAGACGATGGTCAATGTGGCAAGATTGGTTGGACCACCCTCTAGGATTGCGACCACACTGCAGAGTATACACATCGCGTACGAAGCGGATCTAGAGATCTGCGATCAGACAGCAGAAATCCAAATTGGGGGTTACTATTCTCCCCTACTGGAAGGCCCTACCCCCTCTACGCTTGCTCAGACTGCAGTTCAGGACGCTAACAATAGTCGCCACCCTCCCGTGTTCCTATTACCCAATCCAATCCGCCTACCACCCAACGATCCAGGATTCCAAGTGCCAACAGGCACATCGCTCACGCCTCACTCACAGCAATCCGGCAACGATTCGCATCATTGATAGGTAGGCCTCACCACAAGGATCTACTCGGTACGTCATGGCTATTTTTCTGCTATGTGAGGTGTGCGCACACTGCTATCAACTTCCAGTAGCAGCAGCCACCCTTGAAGGGAAGCCACCGACAACACCACCTCCTCACTTGCAGCATCTCCGCTTCCTTCCTGTCCTGATTCCCCCTTACCAACCAGAATTGCCCATCGCCTCTTCTACTTCATCTCTTTCCTATTCGTTCCCCGAGTCCGTGCTGATAAGGCGAAGCGCAAAGGTGGTCCCACGCCACAAACTCCTCACAATCCACCTAACCATACCATCGCACTAGGTAAAACTTCGCTTACCGTGTGCGCCTGAGGCCCAATCAGCTTCCCCTCCCCTTCTCCTTCTACGTTTTCCTGTCACCAGCTCTCAGCCGTGTACTCAGATTGCCGCAGCGGTAGCGGCACTCGACGTCGAGGTTGAGGCACTGCCTGTAAAGGAGGAGGGAGGGACTCTTCTTTTCTTTACACCGTCATCACCTCGGACCTGCCACGGTATCCCTGCGCTATCCTGCCAAGACCTCTGAGAGACACATGGCTGGAATCTAGACCTTCTGTACCCTTCAACAAATCTGTAGCATCTTTCAACAGTGCGACCCGCTTTAAGCTTTTGCTTTCTGCAATTGTCCAGTACGTTTGATTCCATAACAAAGGCTTCATGGTGACAAAAGTGACAGGAACAAGCCCGAGATCTCGCCACACAATCCGGTAGAATGCCCGCCATTTTCGAGAATGCTAAGGTGCGCGGCTTTTGATCGTGATTCGTGCACTGGGCCGATGTCCCTCTAGATCACAGACGAGAACGATAGGAACCTCAGACTGTTAGGTATTCGACTGGATCGAATCGCCACATTAGGATCCCAAGTCCCGCTTTCCAGGCTTATTTATCCAATGACCACCGTCACCTCGTAAGCTTCATACCAAAGTCTCCTCTCTGGCCGAGTCTACATTGAATCATAAGTACGGCTCGAGTACGGCTGCAATGGCGTTTCAAATTCCAATGAAAACCGTCCAGGAACACGGCAAGTTGGAGAGCGACGATCTGCGACGATCAGGAGACGATGTCGCGTTTCCCCAAGTTTTGCACTGCCACTTCTATGCCTCTTCGAACTCTACCAATCATTTTCTGCTAGTATATCCTGTTTCTCCAACTCACGAGCGCGCCTGGTCGACGTTGTATCTCCAGAGCGTTGCAGTGAGTACATATGACATATTAGCTTCTCCACCTATGCATCTCGTCTTTCTGTCACTTGCCTAGTGATTTCGTCAATGGCCCTCGAGCTAGCTTACGGGTACCAACAGCGTGCTCATCCACTCTAACAGCCCTCCACCACGTTTTTCAAGGGCAATGTCGTTGACCCGAAGTGCGACTACGAAGGTTTAGGCTCTATCACCCGCCTATCAACTTCGACATGCCCAGTGACCGGTATTCATCTCTTCCTTACACCGACCGCGGCTTGAGCTTCCAATTGTCCCGGACAACTTGGCCCATCGATTCAATCAGCACAGCCAGGCTTCGAGACTGCATAATAGCGAGGTGATTCGCCCATCCTTCTACTCCTTCCCTACCACATCGTTCTCACATCCATCATTAGTATGGCCAGCAAGCTAGACCGCCTCAGGGAAATTCTCCAGAAACTGCTCCAGCTAATGGAGGGGCAGGAACAAGCTCGAGATCTTGCCACACAATCCGCTAGAATGCTCGCCATTTTCGAGAAAGCTAAGGTGCGTGGCATTCGATCGTGATTCGTGCACTGGGCCGATGTCCCTCTAGATCACAGACGAGAACAATAGGAACCTCGGACTGTTGAGTATTCGACTGGATCGAATCGCCATATCAGGATCCCAAGTCCCGCTTTCCAGGCTTATTTCTCCAATGGCCACCGTCACCTCGTAAGCTTCATACCAAAGTCTCCTCTCTGGCGCCCACTGAAAACTTTTGGGCAGTGTCTTCGAACGACTGGCCGATCTGTTAGATACAGAGGCTCTGGAGGAAGGAGTGCACGCTCTGCATGCCCTCGACGCCGAAGCAGAAGCAGAAGAGGGGGGGTTTCAAGAGCTGATGGGGGACCTCGTGAGCGCTGTGGTGAGGATGGGTTACGTTTATCAAGTTGCGCCGCGTGTACTCACCATCTGCAGCGCGCCCTTTCGCCTGGATCCGAGTGTAGCCAAAGCTATAACTTCGTCGGAGCCACGATCAGCGGCAGTGGTACGGGATCCGTGGGATCGGGTAACACTGGCAGGGGCAGTTATGACTTTGAGGGCTCGACTATGAGTGCGTCTTGCTCTTCATATCCTTCCTACCCCCATACTGATACACTGTGGTCATTTCTCAGCCGTAGGCGGCGATCTTGCGTCGCACAACGCCGGCACTTCTGATCCCGAAGAAGAAGCAACGGACATGGCAGTGACATATTCTACATTAAGTGTGTCGCGTAGACTCTTTCACGCTCATGAACCTGATGCTCGTTTTCGCTGTCTAGACTATCCGAGCGGGCACATCGGCAGCCATAACAAAGGGTCGTTGGGCGAAATCAGGGCATCGCGCGAGGAATATAGTGAGCACATCTCGCACCGTAGCTCGCCTCTCGGAGGACTCATCGCTTCGGTATCAGGCTCGGAATCTGGCAACTTCATCTCTGGGATCTCGCATCCCTTCCGTACGCGTATCTGACCGGGTTGAATTGGAAGCTGGCTGGTAGATTGTTTGGACATGCATGGCCGTGTCTTACGGTGTCACAAAGTGGTTTGTACGATATGGTTTGTACGACGTTGTAGCATCTCCACCTAAACATCGCATTTCTCTTCAAAACGTCTAGTGATCTCGCCCCCAGGGTTCATGTCAGTGCTGGGACCCAATGGCTCATCCATCTTCGCGGATGAAACTTGAACCTACAGCGTCTGACCACATGCATAGATCAAAGCTCTGACAGAGATTGTCAGACCCAAGAAGGACTGGGGAAGTTTCAACACGAATCACAAGCAAGAACTCGATCTAGTAACATGGCTGTGAATGCGAGCTACTGGACTCGGAAACACGTCGAGGTGTTGGTATATAAAGCAGCCACCGCGAAAGTCAACCGCTCGAGTTGCAGAGCCCACTATAGAAGCAGGCCAAAGCAAGCAACGTTGACATAGTGAGGTAGGAAATGTTCTTATTGTACATGCTTATTCACTTCCCGTTTTCTTCGCTGCGACGACACTTCTTTGAATCTTATTCACTGCTTGCGAACGAACCCCACCAACTTCTCCCGCCCATAGCTGCCTTCGCGCATCTGTTTCATCCCAGCAAGTATACCTGTAATCACCGGAAAATAATGAGTACAGTCTTGACTAGGCGATAGAGAAAGGCAACGTACCATCAAAGCCCGGCTCGAGCTTCCTGATACGCTGTGGCTTCAAGCTGCCAGCGCCGAGCCCGTTCCTCCAGCCCTTGGTGAGATGGACCCAGTCGTGCTCGAGGTAGCTGCGGACGGGGGGCTGGTCGTCTGGAAGGAAGGGGAAGGACCACATCTGTTCAACGTAGCAGTGACTGGTTAGTAAATAGCCAACAGCCTGACCACGTTGAGGAGAGACGTACGGGGCCAATGAGCTGGTATAACAAAGTGTGGATCACTTGGACGTCCGCTCGCCTGTTACGGATTTCGTCGCCCACGGGTAGGAGGTGAACAACTTTGCCGCCCTTCGGTCCAACGGCGTCCTGTCGACGAGACACATAGGTTAGAGATGCTCTATTGATGCCGGAGAGCGAAGTAACACTTACGATAGCTTTCTCCGTCGTCCCCTTCTCGGATATCGTGTCAAGCACAAACTGCACCCCCGGCTCGCCAGCGGCTTTTCTGATCTTGTTCACCACATCCTCGTCCTTATAATCGAACACGAAGCTCGCGCCGATATTCTCGAGCTCGGTAAAAGCTTGTGGAGAAGCGGTGGCGATGACCTGCAAGCCTGAGAGACGAGCGAGCTGGATGGCGTGGTGCCCTGTTGCGCTGGATCCGCCCCAGATCAAGATCGTGCCAGGAGAGGCACGAGATTGAGCGTGTTGGAGGGGGGTAGGGAGCCCGAGGCGGACGTAGAGACTCTGCACGGCGGTGAGGTGGGGAATCTAACGAGGTGTATGTGAGTTACTGCGTGCAGTGAAAGGAAGACACGTATATGCGTACCGGAAGAGATGCGCCCTCTTCATAGGACATTTCCTTTGGGAGCCTGAAGAGCGAGACGCTGTCCAATCGAACGTATTCGGCAAAGGCACCGTTGTGATCTTGGCTGCATCCAGCACTGTAGATTGGCCGTCAGAGGTTGCGGAATTCTGAGACGAAAATAGAGTCACGTACGTGAACCCAGCGACTCGGTCGCCTACTTTGAACTTCGAAGTGTAATCTGAGCCAACCGCGACTACATCTCCCGCAGCGTCGCACCCAACTACAACGTTACTTCGCTTCGTCATGTTGACGGACTAGTGCATGGGCAATGTCAAGCTCGGCGTCGTTGCTGCAGCGGCAAACAAGTAGCGCACCTTCCAGTCTGTAGGATTCAGACCAACAGTTTGAACTTTGATCTGTAGTGAGCGTCAGCGTCCATCCGCCAACGCTCTGGAACCAAATGAACACTTACCAGAACTTCATGAGCCTCCAATTTGGTCGCATCGAACTTGATCTCCTTAACTTTGGCTTCACCATTGCCTTGTGTCACCAAAGCTTGGATTTTACTGGGAACGTCGGGGTTGCTCATAGCAAATTTCAGATGGGAGGAGGTAGTGGATGGGAATAAGAGAGGTTATGATTATGAAGCGGTGGCGAGACCGATGTCTTGATTTATACATGATCAGAACACCGCTGAGCTCATCCGTGAGCTCATGCCTGAGCTCAGGGCGAGCTCATTTGTGGGTAATCATATCGCTGAGAAATCATTGGAGGGGCGCTGGATGGCGTGATAACGCTTGTTTGCTTATTCCGTGGGCGCAGGCGACAATGGTAGCGTTGGGAGGAGCAGCGGCTCCCCATTTTCTCGATGTCGAAGCGCTGGCGATGTGAGAGAGCTTTTGTGCGATGGTCATCGTCGCAAGGTGGAAGCCTTGCAGGCCGTTCACAGCGCGCGCCACTCGGCGTCAAACCACAAGCATTGAATGAATCAAGTTGTCGGACTTCGGACGCTGTTCGTTATTCCGGTAAGTACATCGGCAAGGCACTTCGATTATGGCGTCTAACTAGCTTGGTAGAGTACAGGAGTGAGATAAAGTTGCATAATAGTACAAGGTATTATAAGCGAGCAAGCACCGGTGCTCTACAAAGCGTTGATTCCAAATTATGCGAGCGAGAGCGAGGTGAGGTGAAAGCGAAATGAAACGAGAAAGACGAGAAGGGACGTGATCAACTGAATATGGAGGGGTGTAATGGTCGTGAAAGAGTCTTGTTTGCTGTGAATAGGCCGGTGTCATGACGAGGGAGGAGAAGGAACCACGAAGAGAATGAGTACAGAGAAAACGAAGAACGAAAGGAAGTGAATCCAGAGACATCAAGGGAGGAGAGAGCGAAGGCGAAAGAGTGAGCCAAACAGAGTGGCAAAGAGAAATTAAATTCCTCAACAGTCAAGAAGGCGAGGAGAGTCAAGAAAGCTGGAAGGTCGAGATTACAGATCCTTGTACTTCACAGGTCCCTTGAGCTCGTCAAACGGCGTGTAGAGAGGTAAAGGAACTGAGTAGTCGATTCTTCGATCCCCATTGGTGTGGAAAAGCTGCGAATAGGCAGGGAGTGCGACAGCTCTCGGCTGCCTCTGCGCCATCGTCGGGGCAGCGACGATCCGCGGTGAGGGGCTCGAGATTGGGAAGCCGATGAGGGGGGCATTCTCGTCGTCGGCACCGTCCTCCTCCTCTCCTGAAGCAATGTCTGCATCCCGATCATCGACAAGCTCACATGCTTCTGGAGCAGGAGCTGCGAATTTGACAGGAACGACAAAGTACACCCACTTCTCCCCCTCCTCTCCCGCATATGTGCACTGTAGTGCAACCTCCAACTCGTGCCTGACGGTATACAGCGGCATAGCTGCAGACGGCCTCAGGTTCATCGGTCCCGCCCACTGATCTTGATCGAAGGCCTCCTTGGACGAGGGTGCAGATGTCCTGCCGATAGATGAGAATGGAATAACCGCCTCAATGACGTATGATGCGTCGCCTGGCACTACGCCTGAGGTGGTATTGGATTCGTCGGCATTCTCGTGGAGGAAATGAAGGTGTTCGTTGAGTAATGTGCGTGAAGAGACGTTTTCAGGAAGGAGGGAAATGGTGCGAGATGTAGACGCGTCGAGGACGTATGGGCTGCCCATGCCGATTTCGGTCATGAGGCTGATGTTATGTGGGCGGCGAAGAGGCAGGAAGGGGGGCTGGTGTGCTTCGTGTGGGAGGGGGTAATGCGTCCGGTAGTCTATTGATGGTGCGTATCTGGTGATAGGTCGTTAGTTTGGTGTTAAACGCGTGGGGCAGATTAGATAGAAGAGGAGCGTACCTGCATTTCTCGACCTGAAACACGTTCATGTTGAGCATCGTTATCTTGAGCTTTTCGCGATCGGCCATGTCGAGTTGTTTTGCAGAGATGCGGAGCGAACATGGGAAGCTCGAGGCCTGTGTCGAAACGCATTCGGGAAGGGTAGCGAACACCTGGATCTTACTAGCCAAATCGTCCAGCGCTGAAGTTGATACATCCGCTACAGCGGGTATCACCGGAGGAATGTTGAATGTCCGGAGTCTTGGTGTCGCCTCCGTCATGAATCTCCGAAGCACGACACCTGTTTCCGCGGCGGCGAAACGTGTCCTCGTGAAGAATGGCGAACAGAAGCGCAGGAATGACAACCCCGACGACGCGCTAGCCCCTTCTTCTGACAGCGTGTAATAGCTCACGTCGACGAATAGCGTGTACTTGACGCCAAAATCGCTGTTGTAGCCTAACTGAGTTGTGGCGGGCAGCCATCCAGGAACGGGGAGGCTGAACGCCGCGTTGAAGTCAGCGCCGCATTCTTGAGTCCCTAGCTCGGTTTCTAGCTCGATTGGTGCTGGGCTAGGTACTAGTTCCTTGATGATTGAACATAGGCGCGTGGCGGAATAGCCGTGCCGTGGGCTGACGACTTCGCACTGGCCTTCGAAGGTCAGGGCGATGGAGGACACAGCGATTCGTACAGATCCTCCAGGCTGACGTCCTAGCAGACTCCATTGAGGACGTAACGACAACACGACGTCGCCACACAACGAGTAGGCGGATCTGGATGGAAACAACAAAGAGCAGATGTTAGACGATCTGAAGCGCAGTTCCGGCGCAGCGAGACGTACGATGTATCTGGATCCCCGTACATGTCCAGCGAGTTCGATGAGGGTGAGATCCGGAGAGAAAGAGACATGGTAAGAGTTAGGGAGAAAAGCCGGAGGGGGGCACACGCTTAGACCGGTGGGAGCATGGCCAGTGTTATATACTTGCAGACGCGTGGAAGACCAGAGACGCCGGACATGGAAGTGATCGAATGACTTGCGAACAACAAAGAGGCTTCTCGCAAGCTTGATATGGACTTTCGTTTGACAGGATACAAGTGTCGGGGACTTGGAAAACAAGCATTATTCCGGGAGTAGAACAACGCATAAGGAAGGTCATTCATTCATCACAGTCGGTCTTCAATGAACGATCTTGACGTAAACTGATCATTCATTGATGCGGGTTATCAGCTAAGTCCACTGCTGCTATGTCGACAACGAACACTACTCTTTGTTGAGAAAACAATCGCTTGTCGACACGACTTCAAGGCCGAGAGCGACCCACACCGACTTCTGCAGGGGTGAATTGCTCCACAACTTTTGCCACTGAAATGACCAAGCGCAAAATTTGGTTTACTCACCACCAGTGGCAGGTCTAGCTGTGCTTTACTTTGCTACGCCACGTCCTGATCT
This sequence comes from Pterulicium gracile, assembly GCA_004369125.1. Taxonomy (NCBI): domain Eukaryota; kingdom Fungi; phylum Basidiomycota; class Agaricomycetes; order Agaricales; family Pterulaceae; genus Pterulicium; species Pterulicium gracile. The sequence continues at coordinate 8,926 of ML178882.1, forward strand.
ATTTTAGCCGTTCGCAGCCATTCGATTCAGGCCCCAGCTTGACGGAGGCGCATTTTCCAGGGGCGGTCTCAAGCTAAGTAGGCTTATGTGGCTAGCTGCGCCTCGCCGGTTTTTCTTCCGACCCCCCGGGGGTTCCACTTCGGGGCCTGTGAATCAGGGCCGCGAGCTATCTTTATCACGACCGCCCTGAACGTCGCTACAATGAACTCCATTCTTTCTGATCTTCGACGGCGACGCCCAACGAGAAGCTGGCGCCTCTCTGTGGGCGGTGGTACGAACGCAATCTCCGAATATCCTAGCGCTTCTTGCCTACGCTAGGTAACCATATGTGGCTCATGACCTAGAGTCAGCGACCCGTACTACGGCAAACCTGTTCTGGATTGGTCTCAAACTCAGGTCAACTAAGTCCGAGATCGCTTAGACAGGGCTCACCTCCGGACGCAACCATGGCCATGTTGAGTCATCACCACATCTTGTCGGAAAAACCTACGTGTCTTGAACGATGAGACAAAACCTTGCTCATCGCATGGCCAGACACTACGGTGCCAAGTGTATAAAATGCAGAACGTCATCTCCCGGTTTTTAAGCATCTATTCTCACTTTCAGTCTCTTTTTTCTTCACTCACGCCCAACTCTACGACCTTCCAACTTACGCCTCCTGCATCATGCATTTCATGAAGCTCCAGACTACCATCGCTTTGGCGATGCTCTCTACGATTCTCATGGCTTCTGCCACCCCAGTCCCTCAATCTTCCGCATCCGGTGCCGCCTCCGGCGGTGGAAACAACGGGGGACGAGGACGAAATGGAGGGGTACGTTTTCTTCTCCCCTTTCACTGGATCTCATTGCTGACCTTTCGCAGAGCTCCTCAGCTGCTGCTGCTGCTTCTGGTGGAGGTGCTGCCGCTGCCGCTGCCGCCGGTACCTCTGCTGCTGCCGCCGCCTCTGCAGGTAGTGCCGCCGCCGCCGCCGCCGCCTCCGGTAACGGCGCCGCTGCCTCTGCTGCTGCTGGCAAAGCCGCTGCCGCCGCAGCAGCAGCTGGGGACTCTTCCGCCGCCGCTGCTGCCTCTGGAGATGCTTCTTCGGCCGCTGCCGCTGCTGCGTCTGCCAGTAAAGCAGACGAGGCTGCTGCCGCTGCCGCCGCCGCTGCATCGAAAGTGAACAACAACAACAATAACAATAACAGTAACGACAGATTCAACAACAGGCCCTACCGCGGTGGACGTAACCGTGGTGGCCGCTACCGTCCCTATTACAGCAACAACCGCTACTACAACAAGCGTGGCGATGTTGCCGTGCGTTCTTTCCTCCTCCCCTCATTCATCGACGTTTGACTCACTTTTTTTTAGTTCGACTTCGGTAACCCTGCGGCTGCTACGCAGACGTCCGGCAATGGCCAGGCCTTCTCCAGCTCCTCCAACGGGAACACGCAGAAAGTGTCCTACAGTGGCAACGGCAACAACTTCCGTGGGACGTTCGGCGCTGGCAACCCCAGCGGCAGCGTTCTAGGCAAGGACGGGAAAGTCAGGGTTAGTCTATTTAACCACTATGATCATTTGTCTTATGCTATCCTTGCTCGATATGAATAATACTGACCATGTTTTGGTTTCTGTAGTGCAACCTGTACGGAAGCTACGGCTATCACTACGGCAAGTGCCCTAAGCCGAGCAGCAACTCGGACTCTGGTGCTGCCGCTGCGGCAGGAAGCGGAAGTGGAGGAGCAGCAGGTTTCAACCCCTTCGGCTTCGTGTTCGGGAAGCGTGAGGAGGAGATGTACGGAGACTTCATGAGGCGTGAGCCGTTCATGGAGGATTTCATGTACTAGTTTGTTCCTCGTCTCGTTTGCGCCGGTGTATTTGTTCTAGTTAACCGTTGTTTTTCTCCTGTACCGATTTAGAGTTTTCTGCTCTGTAGCTGTACTACCACGAATGGAATCTTACATCTCACGACAACGCCATGTTCGTGTGCACACGATATCTTCCAACCTAGAATGGGCGTCTTCTACGGAAGGGAGATTCACGCTCCGGGAAGATGACGGAACCAAATCTCCTCCGCCCAGCGCTGTGTTCATGCACATGTTGCGCGCTCAGGAGTGTAGATATACAGATACATAGATAGATTGTGCCGACTACTTTGGTACGACCAATCCGCAGGCTAGTGCACTCCGAGGTGGTATCTAATCTCCGGAGCTAGGCGTTTAGCGCACAATCTCCTGGCCTAGGTACCATCGATTTGACCAGGAACATATGGTCTGCAGTCCACGGAGGTACTAACTTTAGTCGATGAGGCAAATCCATGACGCAGATCGAGGAGCTGCTCATCAACGTCACCTCCAAGCTTACCTCCGGATTCGCTAACTGGGTCACTAACTCACAAGCATTCTTTCCCATATGGTGTGGAGTACAGGCCCTCCCTAGACTGCGAGTTGGATTGGGCTTGGGTTCAGCTGACGTGGAATGCATACGGGGACAACAGTAGTATGTACAGACAGACACGAGACGAGACCTAGAGGTAGAGGTAGATAGATAGATACTAATACTGTTGATTAGATCATCATCCAAGCAGAGAACGCGATGGAAGGGGGGGTGGGTGTCCGGCGGAGAGAAAGTACAGTAAAGGAAATGAGAGGAAAAGCAAGATCGATAGCGAGGCATAGATGAAGAAATAGATCAAGAGAAAGATGAAACCAGCAGGCGGGGTGAGAGCAGAGTCACGAGGATAAAGCCATGGATGCTTCATCAAGCATCTCGCCCTAGTTTCTGCTGGGTGTCGCCTGCACAGCTGAAAGACGGGAGGAAGACGGCGCCCCACTCGGGCCTCGCCTGGGGGTTGCAGCCATCGACGATGCTCGCTGAGAGGGCGCAAGGGATCCCAAGCGACTTGAGGATCCATTGGGATCCTGGCTTGGTTCTGCAGCCTGGTGCTCCCATAGTTTGTCCTTGGCTCGGACTTCGATGTTCTCGAAGGGTGTATCCTGTTCGACTTGGACGCAGTCCCGGGTGGCGAGGACGAGGAGCTCAAAGAAGAAGGACGAGGCAGCGCGTCGTGAGGCCTGCAATGAACGGATGATCAGTAAAATCGAGAACGACGGAAACGTCCTGGGCTCACCTTGTGGGACATCTGATTGAACGACAACACCTTGTCTGCGTCCTCATCCTCATCTCCCGTAGGCTTGAGCTCATTCCTGATGAGGGACAATGCCTTGACGGTATTCTTGCTGTAACCCTTCGAGTCATGCTCCACGACTGGAACAGAATCAGTCCCAGGTACCTGGTCGTTCTGCGTAGCTTCCTGCGTAGGCTTCAAGTCGAACTCAACAATCGGACACGCTGCGTCCGCGTAGCTCTCCTCGTTGTCTTCATATCGACCGTCGATACCCGGGGTCGAAAGACGACTCATGGAACGTGCTCTCTCGGACTGATGATCGAGGGTGATGGGTTCTTCGTCTTCGATAGGGATATCCATCTGGAACTCGTCGAGGCCGAGAGTGTCGTCCGCGGGAAGGTTCAAATCGCCTAAGGGGTCAGCGCTGCCTGCTCGTCCCAGGATGTCACTTCCAAGGAGTTGACTAGGTGCAGCGCTTGCATCTCGTCGAGGGGCCTCAATCTCCTCTTCCGGTTCCGTGCGTCGCCGCTTATTGGCAGCTGATCGAGGCGCTTGAGCTGATCGCTTCGAGGGACCAGCACGATGCGAGAACATTCCCAATAGCTGAGGAGGTAACCCTGGGGGTGCATATGAGATGAAAGATCCCGCGTTGGTAGTTGTGGTAGGCATGAAATGGACTAAAGGATCATGGCGGATCTCCAAAAAGCGGGTGGTCAAGGAAGAGTGGGGAATAAAGTTGGGGTCTTTGAGGATGTTGCTGACGTCCTTGGTCATGGGCGCCCCAAAACCGTTCTGTGCGCCTCGGCGCCCACGTCCTGCGGGGCCACCATCTGCTAGTTCGATGATGGAGTCGATGATTTGTTTCTTCTCCTTGGGCTTGCGCTTTGGTTTGGTGGGCGTCTTCTCGAGTTCGGCTGCGGGTGTCTCTGGAGGAGGCGTGCCGGGCATCTCTGTCAACGGAGATGCTGGAGCGGATGTTAATGGGGGGCACCATCTATGACGGAGGGTAGACACGTACAAAAGCGGGACATGGCTCTGGTTGGCGTCTTTTCTCCCCCTTGAGGAAGATCCTCCTCCTCCTCGTCAGGCATATCAGGACCAGGCGCCGGTGTCTGTGGCATGTCCGGGATATCCTCGAATCCGATGCCCATCTCGGTCAAGTCTAGCCCTCCGCCCATGCCGAAGTCATCAATATCCATAGCATCAGCGTTGAAAGGATGCTCCGAGCCAGCTCGACTTTTGCTCGCCGTTGAGAGTAGATCAAGGTCCATGCCCCCTTGGCCGAAGATATTGGGCTCCAAGGAATGTCGTGGGGCTGGGGCGTCTAGACCCATTTCCACACTGACATCGTCGTCGTCTCGCCGAGAGCTAAGGCCGTCCTCAGAACCTTGAGCGTCCTCATCACCCCAGCCGCTTCCAAGGTCAAAGTCAAGTTCGAAATTCTGGGAACCTATGCCGTCCGAGGGTCCCAAATCGAAGTCTGACGGATCTTGCAAGTTGAGGTCGAGGTCTAAGTGACTTGGGAGGGTGATGTCGGCTTTGTTTGCGAGATGCTGGGCTTTCTTTGGGGGTGGTCGGTCCAGGATATCGAGGTCCCTGAGGAGTCAACTGGGTAAGCGCGCGAAGGTCTACGAAGTGCAGGCGTTTCTCACCAGTTGAGGTCAGGTAGAAACAGGTCCAAGTCCATGCCGGTTGGCTGCAATGTGATCGAATTCTTGCTGACGAGTTGGTCTGCGGTCATGTCCACAACACCAGGGCGAAAGGTCTACACAAGCGACTCGTCAGAGGTGGCTTCCAAGACGCATAAAGAGAGAGCAACGCACCATCTTAATTCGCATCAGGGCTTCATTGCAGTCATCCAGAAGGTACTTGGCTTTCCGGCTGTAGATCCTGACCACACCTAGGAGCAGCTGGCCGCTGACGCGCAGTGCCATGACTTCAACCTCCTGACCAATGATAGCCTCTGCGAACGCGAAGTAAAACGTCATTCAGAGTACATCCCACAACGTACACAGAGATGAGAGACGTACCAACAGACTCCTCGATGTCTGTTTGGAGAGTCTGTGTTTTGGACAGCTTCCGTTCCATGTGGGCAGCTAGCCATACTTTCGCTATCGGGCCTCTTCGATCGCGAATGGCGTCTGTGAGTGACTATACGCCATTGATCTCTCAGCTCCAGATTCAACTATAGACTAACTGGAGGACTTACCATGGCGCGAACGACGATAAGACGCGTACCGGTTCGCGGCTGTGGCGGGACAAGGGGTCGGTGTTGGGTTCGGGAAAAGGGTAGCTCTGCTTAGTAATCACATTTACACAAACTCGCAGCACGCACTCATCACTCACGGAGACTCGACGGAGACTGACAATTGGCTCGACTTCACAGTCGACCACCCTCTCTTTCGGCCTCAATGTCCCACTCGACCTCGCCATCCTCGGCAGCGTTGAGCTCGCGGTCCCCATCTCCTTCAACACCCCCAGAATCTTCCTCAGAATCGACATCGAAAGTCGGCATCTACAGTGAACAGCAGCACGCCCCTTGGTTCCAATCACAATTTATCCCGCAACCACTGGTGGTCAAGCCCAACTGGAATCAACCAGGAATCATAGACCTCAGTAGCGGCGAGAAAGTAGACAACGGGGAACCAATGCTGGGCATTGAGGACTTGATAGAGCAACACGCTTTGGATGAGTGCGTCTTCTCGCTCACAGCTTAACTTCGTCTCTTTCTAATGTTTTCACATCGTCACATCTAGCTCTCCCGGCTCTGCGATAGAATCCTCGCCAGTCTCAGAAGCGCCTTCCTTGCTTTACAGTCCTTCGCCCGGCATAACCGCCGCAGACCCCTCGAAATTATCAAACTTTCGCACTCCCATAGTTCCCCCTCATCAAGCTGTCGTTACGCTAACGAAGCCTGTACCACCTCCCACTGCTCGATTTCACAAACGGGATGCGACCGCCGACCAGAAAGTTGTCCAACCCTCGAAGGAGTCGTGCAACAGGTACGTGCCCCGTCCACACGCTGCTATGTCTAGATTACGGCTTCGTGGTGTTCCAAGACACGACTTCCAATTTTGAACCGGTTACATCCTGATTCGCAATGCACCGATAACGAGATTGCTATTTTCAACTCGTATTCTGGAGATTCTAGTCAATTCGCTGACCTCGTTTCTTTTACAGCCTGCCTATTTTGGTACCCAGTATACCGGAAGGAGGAACCAAGTCTCGTGTAGAAACCCAAGTCCGTGTGACCGTGGATCTAGCTACCGCCCTTCCGTCCCCTCAAGACCCGACCAAGTACGACAGAGTCGGCTCGTGGAAGTGGTTAAAGTTACCACCTGGCACCTCTACCAAACGCCAGTCCAGGAAGCAGGGAACAACCGGTATGAGATAGGCTTCTGCGCCCCGTCACTGCCGGCACCCCATTCTGATGCTGTTCCCACAGACCCGGATCCCCAAGACATTTTGTATCTCAATGTGGGAGTTACCTGTGCCACTGCGCCGTATAACACCGTTCATTGCTGTAGCAGCTGCCAGACTCGAGAGGTACGATCACTGTTCCGACAATGTTCTCCCTGTCCAGTGCCTTATCTCATTTTGCATTGTAGGCCAAGCGCGTTGCAAAGAAGATTGCTGCCCGCGTCAAGCCAGAGCCTTCCGAGTCAGACTCCGCTGATGAGCAAGGTGGGAAAGCGAAGCGTGCAAAGAGGCCTTCCCACGAGGACACCAGTAGCATCGTTCACTTCAACTGCGCCGACTACCTCGACTTCAGTACAGGATCCGTAGTGTTACCCCTAAGGCTGACGTGTTACTGTCGCCACCACCGAGAAAAGCTGGGATTCAATGTCCACTTTTCAATGGTCGATCACACTGGGAGGACCGTTGGTATTGGTGTTTCTCGGCCGATCATGATTACTGATGATCATAAAACCGCCCGGAACGCTAACAACACTGCCAATGCCAACGGTCTTGAGATGACCCCGGTCTCCGAGTTCCATCATCTATCGCAAGGCGCTGATCACCAATGGGCGAAAGCGCTAGCGTCGGAGAAGAAGGACGTCAAAGCACCTTCGAAGCGCAAGTCGGTGTCGGGTGCTCAGGAAACCGCTACATCCAAACGACGAGCAAAACCCTATGACAACTCCCGATCATCGAAGGCATCGCGCGAAGGCAGCGTAGCGAGTGCGCCTTCCCCATCCAGCTCACAACCTGGGTCTGCTACTCGATCGCCTTCGCCGGTTGCTCAAAGCCCCCATCTCTCCCTCTCGCTTGGTATGGTGAACGACATGCTCGCCGAGCTCCCATCGACTTCGTCGCCTATCTACGACATACCCCCATCGCACATGGGTTCTCTCTTCCATCTACCCGACTTACCGATGCCACCGGCTGTTGACGACCTAGGGCCAGTTCACAATCCTATCTTCGCCCCACCCTCTCCCTCCCAAATCACTCCGCAAGCGCACAACCCGAACGACAACATGACACAATCCATCATGGCCCCTGCCATGCCTTTCATGTTCTTCCCTCACCCATCCCTCGCACATCCGCCGGTCTTGCCCAACAACGGACTCCCAATACCTCGAGTGCAGCGCATGATTCCCGCGTGCGGACCTACCCACGGTGGTATTGAGGTCACCATCCTGGGAACTGGTTTCCATCCTGGTTTAGACCTCAGATGCGTCTTCGGCGACGTTGTGTCGCATAGTACACATCGATGGAGCGATAACACGTTGGTGTGTGTCTTGCCACCTAGGCAATGTGCTGGGGTGGTGCACGTCTGGTTCGATGGGTTCAAGATGGATGAAACCCAATCTATTCCGGCAGAAGCGCTGTTCACGTACTCCGACGAGAGCGACAGAGCACTGTAAGTCATCTAGCACCATTTTCAGTCAGAAGCAAAAATTCACCCACATTTCTTATAGTATGGAGCTCGCATTGCAAGTCGTTGGGCTCAAGATGACCGGCAAGATTGAAGACGCGAAGAATGTCGCTATGCGTATCGTCGGCAACACCGGGGACAACAACGGTGCTGGTTCGTCCTCGATGTCATCGATCCCCGGCTCCTCTCTCGCGCTTTCGCAACTCCGCGATGTACACCCTCTTCTCCTCGCGTCAGGCGACTCCGGTGCCTTTGAAGACGTCATCATCGACTTCCTCACCATGCTGGACCTCGATATGGACGAGCAGGCGCCGAGCTCGTCGAGAGTCACTGTAAAATCGGCCGTCTCGCATCAGAACGCTACAGGACAGTCGATGCTCCACCTTGCATGTATGCTCGGGTTGAGCAAGTTGGTCGAGTTCCTACTTGTGAGAGGGGCGGACCCAGATGCTAGAGACAGGAACGGGTGGACACCTTCACATTTCTCGGCGTTGGCAACTGGAGACGCAGGGTCGTCTTGCACAATCGCGCTGCTCCAGGCTGGGGCAGACGTAGAGATCGTCAACGCTTCGGGTCGTACTGCGCAAGAAGAGGGTGCTATTCTCAGGTCGCGAGCGAAGGAGGGAGATAACGAGGACGCGTGGAGTGAGGCCTTGTCCAGCCCACGTCCCAGGAGCATCGCGGAGGAGGATATGTGGGGCGATTGCGAGGATTCAGAGAGCGAGAAGGTCGTTCTGAAAAAGTCGTTCAAGAAGAAGGCCAACCTTCGACATTCCGCTTTCAAGCTACTATCTCGTCGTACTTCCTCCAGTGACTTGGTCCCGATCATTCAAGACGGAACCAAGCGCAGCGAAGGAAAACGGAAAGAGGCCGAGGCCGAACCTACGTCTAGCGATGTAGAGAAGCAGGCTGCTACGTTCGCGGATCTGTTCCACCGTACTTTGACACTCCTCCATCAACACGCACCCGAGACCCTCAAGGGTCTTCCTCTTCCCCATCTTCCTACCCAGTTCACCGACAAGTTGCCTATTCCCGCTGTTCCATGGGGTGTATTACCTAACATTCCCATGGTCTTCCCGGTCTTCGTCCCGATGATGCCTGGTCTCCCCGCGTTCCTCAGCGGTGACCAGAAGGAAACGAAGGAAGGACAGCCTGGAGAAGCGCCTGCCGCAGGCGTGCTGAAGCCAGCAGACTGGAGGGCGATGTGGGAGAAATGGCTAAACACGATGACGCCGAGCACTCCCAAGGCAGAACTGCCCCCTCCCGTGTACACGCCCAGAGCAGGAGAAGACGAGACTGTTCATGTCGATTCCAAGGACGTTTCTCTGCAGCAGGTGATCAGTCCGCAGGCTCAGGCGGTGGCGAGTTCTTCGAAAGAGGATTCCCAGGTTCTACGATCGAGAAGACCTGTGTACACGGATGTTCCCGTGACAGCACAGGAAGTTAACTCATTTACGTATCAGCCCACGACGAAGCAGAAGAAGATGAAGAAGAAACGTACGTTTTCCGTCACTTCTGCTGTTTCTTCCTCTGACTTTGTCTTTTCTAGATGATCCTATGTTGATCATGTTTTGGATACCAACGCTAGTTTGTGAGTGATTTCGTACTTTGTGCCTGTTTTAGCCCAAGCTCATGGTGTATCTGCAGTCTCTCTCCTCTGGGCCTGCTATCACGGTGTTCATTTTGCCTTGAGCATCGTCAAAGATGTTGTTTCCCTTCGCGCGATCACGCCCACATAGTTGGCTGATCGGGATCTGACTGTTGCTCGTTCGCCATATTCTGGTTTCTTGGTTCGTTACACCTGCTCGTGAATATATTTAGGTCTCCTTCCCTTTCTTCGCCTCTTCTTTCTAAAGAACATCGCAGTGTATCCGCATTTACGTTCTTCAACCTCTGTAGACTTCACATCATCATGGAATTTGTTGGTTTAGCGTCGTACTCTCTCACTTCGTCCCCTTGTAGCGTAGATTTCTCCCTCTCCTTGTTCAACATTCTTTATCGTCCTTTATATTGGCTCGCGTCGCTGGCTTATTTCACAGCGTGCGCTCATTCCCCTTCTGTTTGGGAGCGGGTTCACCCGGTACCTCTTCGAAGGGGTTCTACTCTACCGCTCCTTCATTATCTTCAATCTTTGACTCCCGCTGTTCATTTCAGGGGCTGTATTGTACCTGGTTCGCCAAACTAACTGGCTTTACTTATTCGAGCAAATCATATGAACCTATTGGAATTCTTGCTATCTGTGCATTAACTGACAACTGAGAGGTATTGTAAAAGGTGGATGCACCATTAGATGACGCAAAATCATAAGTCATACGCTACGCATCTACTGTGTCTACAGTTCAGTAAGTTAGTATCTAACATATCTACTCGACATACATGTCTTCCCAAGAAATCTGACTTGAATTAACATATAAGATACCTTCATCATACATCAGCACGGATAACAGCACTTTCCTCAGCGTGTTGCCTTCTTGACAACATTGGGCCCAGCCTGCTGTCAGCCCCCACCCACCGTCATGAGAGCCCGCGATGCGCCCTCTTTCCACTCTTAGTCCTTCCTTGATACTCCGACGTGCGCATAATGCAAAAGTCTCCGGAGAACCCCCACCACGAAGTCAACGCAAAAGACTGGAGTCAATCGCGATTATCTTGCAAGTGTGCGCCGAATGGGATCATCCATCCTATGGACTCGGACCTGCTCCTCGATCTTGATTCCTGCCATGTCCTGAGGGGTGATCAGGATGTACTGCCTGTTATCCGTGGACTTTGCGCAGTCAATCTGGAGAGCGGAGTGGTTCGAGTGAGTAACATGTTCTTCAGAGAGGTGTCATGGCCTACCATCATACGCATGCTGATACGTCTGTTAACCGCATCCATGAAGACGTCGAACTCGTCCAGACATCGCAGAGGTTATCCTATTGATTCCCATAGCGAGAGAAGAAGGCATATCGCAGAGAAGGACTTTTCCCCGCCACTGAGGGTATTCGGATCCTTGTCGCCCCTTTGTGTACCAACCATATCTTCGGTTTGAACCTTGATCAGGGGGATCCCGGAATGAGTACCAAGAAATGATCTTGGAAGGACCAGCACGCCACGCACCTTGATCTGCAGGGAATCGTTGTTGTGGTCAAATAGGACTTTGCCGTAGTATCCACGGTTGGAGAAGTTGAGCCCGAAAATGATTTTGCAGCGAAGTGCAATGTTACGCCGGAATTCGAGCCATTTTTCCAGTCGGATGTGCAAGGAGTGTCGCAGTAGCTGTAAAAGAAGAGCGAGTCAGCCGTCGTCGTGAACGATAGTACACACAAAATCAGTGTACCTCATTCAGGGCATCCAGAGCGTCAAGAGTTTTTGTCCAGTTTCTGCAGCTCGCGCCTTCGTTCACGCATCTCAACTTCAAGCTCATCGACAGATCGACGTTGTCTATAGATCGGGTGTCAGTCGAAACTATTAAATGAGCGATAGGGAAAAAACGCACGAGGCCGCTGCACTCTTGCCTGCTGGCTCGGTGATTTTGATAGAACGTTTGATCTCCCTGACACTCCTCAGGTTCCTCGGCTCCTCCGGAGAGAATTTCTGCGCAGCTGCGGTCTACTCCTGCAAGAAGAAAAGGTCGTGAGATCATCCGTGTTGCTATGATAGCCACTAACAGTCAACTCAGCCTCTGTGGTATCGCACACTGCCTGCAGCTCGTATAGTTGATTCGACCCCTCAGTCAACTTCGCGGTGTAATGGTTTTTGCCTTGCTCAGCGCGAGTGCGATTTGTCAAGGCGAGTTCGACTTGGTTCTGCTCTGAACGTCAGCAACATAGTAAAACTAAAGGCTGCCATGCTTTGCACCAACCATTGCCACCGTCCTCAGCTGCTGGAAATCGGCAAGTTGCCTGTCAACCGTGGCTTTCTCGCCAGTAATCTGATTGATCTCTTCCTTGAGTGCGTTAAGCTTGTGCTGAAGAGCCTCGAACTGGGTGATACACGACTGTCGTGCGCTCTCTGCTTCCTATCATCCTATCAGCACCGTTGCATCAACTCATGAAATCATAGTTCTTTCTTACCTGCTTCTTCTCCTCCAGAACGGCCAGATCGACGGGCATATCGTTCATGATCTGCTCATTTAACTGCTTACACTCTGTTGAGGCTCTCCAACTTTGATCCCTAAATTGTCGCTCTTGTCTCCAGCTCACAATCTGCGTCAGCACCTGATGATCAGATGAAGGGACATGGAGGAACCGACTCGCAGAGCTTCGACTGCCTTCTGGGCGGCGCCTAATGTTTGCTGGTCTTCGGATAGTCTACGCTGCGCATCGTCGCGCGCACGCGATTCTTGCTGGAGATTTTGCTGATGTTCGCTGCGAACCTCCGTCAGCGTTATCGTATGAAGGCCAAGACGAGAATTACGTACCCCAGCTGATTCGCCCTTTCTGCTGGTTTCTCAAACAAATTCCTCGCACAATGCTTAGAATCCAGCTTGTTCAAACCTGTGGACGAGCCTCCGCCTTCCCTGAACGCGATGCTCAGTACAGAGAACGACCGAACGCGCCGCGTACTTGGGACTCACGCAAAGACGACCACTTTCATCAGATCAGCACTCCAACCTTGACCTCCCCCTTCGATCGACTTCAAGCGGGACTCCACGTCCCCTTCGATTAGGACCCAGTAAAACGCGCTCGATGTTCTTCTGGTTGATGAGGATCCGCTTGACGTATTCGTTTGAGAACTACAGGCGAATCATGACGTGAGTTAGTACTCGCAAGACATGGCAAGGGTGGGATGAATGAAGCACGCTCGCTTCCAGCGCCCTCAGAACGGTGAGTTCCTGCTCGGATGGCTCGCCCGAGGCATAATCAAACAAGTCCGGTTCGTAAATTACGATCGCAGCCTTCTCACTGCCAACACGAGTCAGCATCATCGACGACTTCCCCGACTTATTCAACACCTGCTTCAACCTCACCCGATCCCTCCCATCAGTGATAGCAAACGACAACAACCTGTTCCCCAGCTGACTTCGAATCGCATCCGCATAGCTCTGCCACTCCGGCCGCAGCTCGACGTGCAGGGCGAGGGGACCAAGAGGGACGGTCCCGTGCCATTGCATCTTGTCCAAGTCTCTTCGGACATCCGCGATTCTGAACCCATACGCCGCGAAGGGGTCACGACCATATTGCGGCTCCTGACACCGGCGCACCTCCCCTTCGAGGTCGCCTACGCGCTTCTGTACGGCGTTCAGCTCGGACTGTAGAGGTTTTCCCTGGGCGTCTACGTCGCGGACGTGCTGCTGGCTGTCGACGAGTTGATGGGCGAGAAGCGAGGCGCTGTTTTTGGCGGATGCGTAGGCGGCTTTCGTGGCGTCGCGTCGCTGGATCAACGGTTGGCGCTGTGAGGAGTTGTCCTCCATGGTTCGGCGGTTCTCGTCGGTGATGCGGGTTTCGTAGGTCTTGATCGTGGTGTCGGTGGCGCGCTTCTCGGTGTTGATGTCTTTCGCCTCTATCTACATGAGCCAATGTCAGCTTTATCGTCGGATAGATCTGTAGGGTGCTAGGTCGTGCTTACGTTGAGCGTTGCGTTCTCGGCATTCTTTTCGTTCTTCGCTGCAAAAACCCGCTGCCTTCCGTCTTTCAGGGTGTCCTCGGTGCCCAGACTCTCGCATTCGCCTTCGAGTCGCTCCACCTCCAACGTTGCGGTGACTATCTTGGCCTATACGAGGATGCTCAGAGATGACCTTGATGAGCTGTGGATAGCGCCTTGACTCACCTCCTCCTCTGCCAACTTCGCCCGAAGCTTCTCAATATGCCCCTCCTGCTTCGCAGCAGCCTGCACACTATCCCCAAATTCCTATAAAACCCCGTCAGCCTCAAGCAGAAACACCTCGCCATACAAACACCACTCACATCTTTCTTCACCCCAACATACGCCCACGCCAATTCCTGCCTCAATGTCGTCACCTTCTCCCTCTGTTCAGAAATCCTCTTCGCCTCCGCGTACTCTTCTTGGGCCTTAACGTACTTCTCCTTGAGCTCAGGAAGGAACTGGCGTTTCTGGGAGATGACTTTCTGGGACTGATCGATGCATTCGTCGGTGGCTTGGTAGTCGTCTTAAAGTTGTTGGAGTTGGGTGCCTCGTTTGAAGAGCTGGAGATAGGGAAGGGGAATGAGCACTCGGCATTATATGGACAGATGGTTTGGTGGGGAGAAACGAGCCATGTCCATGTCGGTACCCTTCGACGCGCTGAGGAACTGCCTGTGCAAATCGTCAGCGGCCCGCGCTCAACACCAGCGTACCGATCCACACTAACCGCGCAGCATCTACCCAAAATCATCGGCGAACGCCCCTCAAGGGCATCTGCACGAAGAACGCACCTTGAGTCAACACACTCATCGGATTATCCCACTTGAATATTCATATGAGCGCAAATCGCATTCAACTCCCCCTTCTTCTCCGACGCCACGACTTTCCCATCCCCCGAACAGATCTTCCACGACGAACCGCCGTTCTTGTTGAATCTGCGGATGATGAGGATGGAGGGACCCTAGAGCTCGGGACGCCAGGCTTCGTCGCCTTGGTTTTTGAGTGTTAGTTCGATTGTTGCTTGACTGCGAGTTGGAATGTGAATGTGAGTGGTATGAGTGGCGTGAAGGAAGTACGAGGAGGGGATGCACTGTGATCCCTCTTTGACGAACTCCCGAAGACCGCGACCTCGCCCAGTGGAAGCCGACTTTCCGCCCAGGGCGATAGTGATAGCTGTTAAGACCGCGCCCTTGCCGCCTGTCGTACATAGCCCAAGATGAGCCCTCGATCATTCTGGAATTTGGACGCCAGTGAGGCTTACTGCCATTGTGTCCTGTACACCAGTGGTGAGATTCAGTATTCAGAGGCAAATGTCGAGCAGGCGCACCTATGATGAAGTTGATCTGCGGACCGAGCTCAAAGACCAACTTGTCATGGCACATAAAGTTCCTCATTCGTGCAATCTCGATGATGCCATGTTCAGCTACAGCCTTGTGCATGGACGAATATCAGCTGAACAATTCGCAGACAGCCAGACTCCTTCCTCCGCAGGCAGCCGAGGCTCTGGGAGGAAGAAAAGAGACTCACACCCCGAAACTGTCGCTTCGCCTGCACAGACTCTCTGATCTTATCCCCATGCTCCTCCTCAAAACCCAGAATCGTCGACAATTTCTATCACATCATCGTCCTCCTCTACTTCAAGTTACTCGGGCTCCTCCTCGTCGCCATCAGTGAGGCGCTTGGGTGTCGAATCATCGCTGGTCCTAGACCGTTTGTTTGTGCCGGGTGCACGCACGTCAGAGGGTCGTTTGAGCATGAGAGAGCCAGAATAAAGGAGGACTATAGACAATTAATGGGCCACTAATCGCGAGTCTTCCACCCCGGCTCTCGGAGGCAAATGCGGCTCAGTGAGTGGGCAGGTAAGTATCACACAATTGCAAGTGTGCATGTGTGGAAAATGTATGGATTCCAGAAGGACGCTAGATGTCGTGTGCCATGGACGGGTAGGTGGAGGTTGGATGGAGGAGTCCGAGGAGTGGATTTTGAGTAGATTCAATTGCGGTGATGGGAAGCTCAATTGGCGAAACATCAGTGTAATTCAGACTGGTAAAGGAGAGGATACTTTCTTTCCAAAGAAGATGCGAGGTGAAATAATTCGTCGTACACATGAAGATGGTCCAAGAGCAAGACACGGTCGGCGTCCATGTTCTATTTACAACTGGTTCTGCGCTTCGATACATGTACATACGGGATGCATATATACATGTAAGTAGCATACAGAATGGACGAAGAACAAATGCAACTCGTACACAGCCACCACGGTCCATCTTTCTCCTAGTCTAATCCGAGCTAAAATTCCAGTTCTTATGTCTGTACATCTTCCCCTCCTTCCCATCCAACGCATCCTTCACAAATTCCCGGAAGCTCCGCGTCTTAACACCAGGATACAAGTCCCGGGTGTCCAGGTACCCTAGGTACTTGGCATACGCGGGCGAATTGTCCCCGCGCACGTATTTGGAGTGGGAGTACTCGAGTACGACCATTTTGGCTTTGGTACTCCATTCGGTGGAACCGGCGGCGATGGATGCTCTGGCTTCGGAGAGACGGTGTAGGAGTTGTTCGGCTGATACCTGGAGAGTGCAATAAGTAGGAGAGGTAATGCCATTGCTGTAGTCGAAACCACTGTGACTTACAGCGGTCAACTCCACTTTCTCGCCCGACACTTCCTCCACAATCTTCGTGATCTCGTTCTGAGAGAGCACCTCCCCGCACGTTACCACATACTTATTGAGCGTCCTCTCATCCCTTATGATCTCCGCAACCAGCGTCCCAATATCCCAAAGATCAGTAATAATATTCTCCGCGTCTCCCCCCGCATACACCTCGTTCGCCGGGATAAGCAACACCCCATCCAACCTCCCCGACGGAACGCGCGGCACGCTCAGCTGGCTCCAGTACCCCGTATCCACCACCGTATACGGGACACGCTGCTTCTTGATATAATTATACACCTCCTCCTTCTCGTCCCGCATTCCCATGACGTTACCGACCGGAGTAACGATGATGAAGCCGCAGGGAATGAATCGCTTCACGCCGGCTGCCTTAACCGCGTCGACGACTTTCAGTTGGTCGAGTAGGCCTGTGGCACCGATGGCGCTGATGAAGATATCTACCCCCTTGAGAGCATCGATTAAGTCGGGAAGGGGGCCCGAGGTGTCTGCGAGTCGGATGGGGATGCCTTGCTGGCGGAGAGCTTCTACCTCGGGCTTCGTGGATGAGGAGTGGCGAACGAGGGCTTCGACGTTGAAAGCGTTGGTCTGGACGATCCCTTTGAGGATGGATTCGCCTGTTTGGCCGGTTGCGCCTAGGATAAGGACGGTGGGTTTGGTGGACATGGTGATAACGCTGGTGATAGGGGAGGTTTGGATGATCTTGAGAACTGATTCATCGGTTCATATAGACTGTCGTGGGTGGTGGACTTGGTGGGATCTGCGTAGAGGGGCGGTGGATTAGTCAAGGATTATAGGATAAGGGCTGCTGACGAAACCAGGTTGAGCAGCGCGGCGCCCGAAAGAGAAGGGAAAGAGATATTTGTCTGTGGGAAGTGCAATACTAGGAACGCACGCCAAATCCGCAGAGATGAACCGCAAAGATCTCGCCAGCTGTATCGAAGAATATTGCACCCCGTATCCGTGCCAGGTTGGGGATTCAGGACAATTGTTCGGACTTTAACGTGCTCAGTACTCAGTGCTAATATAGTACATAGTCAGCTTGGTAGCCAGCAAGATTGGCAGCATGGTCGCCCAGGTGTGCTTGAAAGTTTGACGTTGGCGGCCATTGAAGTTTGGAGATGGAGATGATAGGCTTTGATCCAAGGTGTAGAGAACTTCTGAGAAGTACAAGGTGGAGGCTCTGGAGGAGGTCAAGCCCTGCTGCAAGCGCGTCGGTCAATTTACGACTTTGATGGCGTAGATCGGCGTCTTTCTCCTTCATCTACCCTCTCTTTCGTCCATGGCATTGTTCCATGAGCAATCATACCCTGCGCAAGGAAGGAATGTACATTGTCGCGGTTTCTGAACAGTGAATTACTTCACAATCGACCCCACAGCATGTGACTGCCAATATCAGAATGTCTACCTCCACCTTCATCTCAATCCCACTAGAGATCTTCCTTCTTATACTGCAACACCTACCAGTATCTTCCCTTACAACACTGGAGGCTACCTCCAAGGATATCCAGAATGTCATATTCGCCCACGAAGATGTAATCTACCGATCCGCCTACTCTCTCCACGGCTTCCTGCACTCGAATCCACAGTCGCTAACAACATTAGAGGACATCCGCGCTGAGCATCCCCAGTTATTCCAAGGTGACATCGGAGGGTGGAAAACTGCCTGTATGTTTCCCCCTTTATATCACCGGCGACCATCACCTCTGAACCCGCAGGTCAACAGGCAAGAAACGCTTTCTTCTCGAGAGCTCCTGGTCAGGCGACGGACCCTCCTCCTTCAAACGACACACCGCAACAGGCGAACGCGCTTGCCGTCTCAAAGTCGACGAGAAACACGGCTTCATCATCAACAGCGTCTGCGAGGGCGGACTCATCGTAACAGACATCCATGAGCCCAATCGCGTCCTCTGGTCTCTTGGCCTCGTACGTCCTCTTCCCCTCCCTGTTCCTTAGTATCTCATGTAGAAAGGGGAGTAGGACTACATGTGGCCGTATTCACACATCGAGTACGATAACGGCTACCTCGCCTTCTCCAACCGATCCCGCTCCTTCGAGATCTGGCGCCTAGCCACTATCGACGAACACAACCTTTACCCTTACCCACCCTCCGTCGACCTAGCGCAAATCCGCGCATACGTCAATGCCGACACGCAGCACGCCACGGAGAACGGCGATACGCGAGGCCACTTCAAGCCATGGGCATTACTGGACTTTACGCCTGATGATCGGCGCGTCCGTGCGTCGAGATTGGTGTACCCAACCTTCGCAGCTGCGTCGTGCGAGACGGTGTACCTCTTTGATTTGCCCAGTTCGAGGCTGGCGGGGACGATCAAGAATCTAGGAAGCTCATCCACCGCACACAGATGGATCTCGTACGTCGAGCTGAGCGAGAGATATGTGTTTGTTTGTTGGTCTGGGAGCATGTACGCTTATCGGCGGCCGGACGTACCTGATGAGGCTGGGGAGGGGTTTAAAGGCGGGGAATGCGTGTTCAAGTTGAACCCGGCGAATCATTTTGGGCCGTGGTCCATGCGTGTGGATGCGCTGGATCCGGAGAATGCGTGGGAGGGGAGGGGGGATGCGGTGATGACGAGACCGGGCAAGGTGGTGCTGGAGGAGGAGTATCGGTTGCAGCCTAACATATTTTCGGCTGGTGAGCATGTCCCTCTTCTTCCCTCTTCCCTCTTCCCTCTCTCCTCACGATAGCTGACTGGGCTCCAACACAGTCCATGCAACCCCCGATGCCTCAACCGTCGTCGTCGCGATGGACAACGGCACCTGTATCATCATCAACGACTTTCTCAGCGTTATCAGGGGTGAGGTCGATGAGGGGAATACGATCGTGACGATTGAGACGGGCAAGGACTCGTCGTTGTTGAGGTATATTGCGTATGATTGCGTGGGGGATCGATTTACTGTTGCTTTGGTATGTACGTATTCCCCTATGATCGTGGACGCCCAGCTAAGACGACGGATGTAGATGGACAGCGTATACGTATTCAAGCAAGTCTGGGTCGAGGAACCGTACGTCTTCCCTCCCTCCTTCCCCCACATCCCCCTCTCCATGTACTCAGCTTAGTCAAATAGATTCCTAACGCACCCAAGCCCCCTCCGCAACCTTCCCCTCATCCGCCTCAACGGCCTCTGCCTCGACAAAATCCTCGTCTCCCAGGTCGGCTTTCCGTCGAGAAGTCATCTGGGAGGGTTGAATTGTATACAGGTGTCGGAGACGAGGTTGTGGGTTACGTATCGGCCGGATTCGGATGGTGAGTGTCCTTTCTGCTGCACGGCGCTCGTAGAGTTGCCAGTGGGGCGGGTCTGTGTCTGTGAAGTCGGTCCTGACGCCAATTCTCTTTTTTGCTGCTTTGGCAGATGAGATAGCGGCGATGGAGGACCCGCCGGTTGTGCTTGATGTGAACGACCTGTCGGTGTTCAGTGTGGACTTTTCGGGGAATAGGGAGCTGGATCATCCGGGGGAGGAGTATTTGACTGTTTAGTGCTTAGCGCAGGGAAGCATTTGTGGTGCGAATTGTGGGATAATGTTTTGACAGCGATCTAGACCTCGTTCTTCCTTGGTTCTTCCCTTGCTTCCTTCCTTGTGTGAACCTTGCGTGAACCGCCAAGGATTTCGAAGAAGCGGCTAAAGTTAGAAGCACCCCGCACGCGAACATGTGATGCATTTAGAACTTGCTTAGAGCCCTTCGAATACACTGCTACTTGCACTTGCACCATGTCCCTGCTCTCCCTGCCCCCAGAGATTCTGGTCCAGGTACTGCAGCAGTTATCGGTCACTTCCTTTCTGCAATGTCACGCAGTGTGCAGGGGATTGAAGGCGGTCATTGACGCTAACGAAGATCATATCTTCCACTTCCTCATCGGCTTTGTCTCAAGTTCTTCCCCGCAACAGAGCCTTCGCGAATACACGCTTGCCAACCCGCACCTCTCTCTCGACGACGTGGAAAACTGGAAAGCTCTATGTGAGCCGTTCGCTGAATCCGAACAAAGAGCAGCGTCCATTCTGATCCAACTTGGATTCAATACCTGCGCATAGGCAAGAAACAGTCCCTCCTCGGCGACTCCTGGGTTGGGAACGGACCGTCTTCGTTGAAACGCCATACGTCCACGGGCGAGCGGGTGTTCAGGCTCAAGGTGGATGAGAAGGCTGGGCTCGTGATTAGCAGTGCGCATAATGGCGGGATTTTAGTGACGGATGTGAATAGGGCTGGAGTCGTGCTGTGGTCTCTTGATGTGGTGGGTCCTGTTGCCTGCAGGCTAGCTCGTTTGAAGTCCTGACGCTGAGCGCTGATAACCCACAGGATTACCTAGGAATTCTCTCCGAATCCCATATTGAGTACGATAATGGCTTCCTGGCGTTCAACAACCCTGCTCGGAACAACACCTTCGAAGTGTGGAGACGAGCTGACCACTTCGAAGACAGCTCACCAGGGATCATCGACGCAAGGCAGATAGCAGCGTCCGAGAGCGCATCCCTACGACATACCACCGGCGACGGCTCAACGCGCGGTCACTTCAAACCCTGGGCTTTGCTCGACCCACGGTCGATCGACCCAGGCGACGCACCCACCCGTGCCTTTCGGTTCGTATACCCTACCTTCGTCGCTGCTTCAGCTAGGGTTGCGTATTTCTGGGATATCAACTCCATGACGCCCTCTGGTATCATCAACATCGGCGATCCTCACTCCCGCGCGCGGAGGGTCACGTACCTCGAGCTGAGCAACAGGCATTTCTTCGTTTGCTGGGGCGGGAGTCTGTATGTGTACCTAAGGCCAGATGTTCCAGGTCTGGACTTTGAGGAGGAGAGGTATCATGGTGGGGATCAGGTGTATCGCCTCACGAGCGACAGTGAGAGTTGGTTTGGGCCGTGGTATGTTCAGCTGCGCAGGTTGGCGCAGCAGAGCAAGGAGGAGCTGGCGAGGAATACGAGGAGTATGCGGCGTGTGCCACTTATGCTGTCGTATCAGCATACGCTAAAGTTCGACGAGTTCGTCGCGGGTGCGTCTCAGGTGACTGCGCTGCAGTTCTGGCTACAGCTAACGGGGGTTTTCCGTGCAGTGCACTCCTTACCGGACAGCTCTGTCGTCGTAGCCGTCACCCTTGGTGGAACCTGTATGATCATCAGCGACTTCAACGCTGTGGCTCGAGGGAAGATCCAGACACGAAACGCTATCATCGTCGTTGATATCTGGTCTGGCTCAGCAGACTCCTTCCGCTACATCTCATATGATTATGAGAACGACCGTATTGCTATCTCAACTGTAAGCTTCTTCTCTCTTCTTTGCAAGCGACCAGTTCTGACCGCCCGTGCGCCTAGTCTCGAAGGGTAGCTGTGTTGAAGTTAGTATGGAAAGAGAGCGAGTCCGTTCATCTTTCCGAAGGAGGATACTGGACATAACGCTGACAATGTTTACCCATTTCTCAGGCTGCTTGCGGATAACGAGTTTAGAGAGCTGTCCCCCATGCGGCGCGGCAGTTCCTACCTAGACAAAGTGCTCGTGTCCGAAGCTGTACTCCCCTCCCAGGCTCATCTCTCCATGGGCATGCTGAGCTGCCTCCAAATCACGGACACGCGCTTGTGGTTAACGTATCGTCCGGACTCTGATGGTAAGCTCAAAGTTCTTGCACGAAGTCTTTCTGGGTCGTGGTCTCATGTAAAGGCGTAGATGTCGACGAGCACGGACATGCACCTTGTAAGCATATGTTTTCTTTATATGCAAAATTTCCAGGCTGCTAACGTTGTGCTGCTCGAACAGTGGTGGCCAACCCGCTCGCCTTGACGGTTTTCAGCGTCGATATGCAGGGAGACAAGACAATGGACCATCCTCACGAAGAATATCTGCGATGCTAACCGCTGCACTCGTGCACAGGGGGTGTAGACAGACAGTGGAGCAGTGAAACATCCAAGAGTCTCGTGTAATTCCGATTTGGAGGATGTGAATTTCGAGTTACAAGCTGAAGTGACAGAAAGATATGATACGAGTACAGCAGAAGAAGAAACGTCCATACACCCCAGGCTCGATCGACAGCGACGCTCAACGCGAAGAGCGCCCTTACGCCATCGCCGCCATTCCTTCAAAGGCCTGCAGCCGCTCTCAATTTCGCATAAACGGGCGAACCAGCACCAGAGACCTGGAATGCAAGAGCATCAGTTAACTTACACCAAATGTACTTCACAGCATATTGCAAGCATGTACGCACGGGATCCCAACCAGTGGTCGCATTGAAGCCCGGAGTGTCGCAACCGGGGTTGTTCCCTGCCAAATGTACTTCAGGATTCTGCGCGTGTTGAGTCCAATACACCATGACTTACCGGTAGTGAAGTCGCTGAAGATATCGAGGTTCTGATAGATGAGCGGGTTGAGGAATCCCAAGGGTGATTTCCCAGCAGCAAGCAATTCCTCGTTCAGCAAAGCCACAATACTACCGAAGAGGGAGGCGGAGAACGAAGATGACCCATAGGTGTAACCCGCGTCCGGCGCGACGGTCCACCATTTGTGCACGGAAACGTCAGGAGCTTAGCGCGGAAATCACTCGTTAGCGTCACTGTCTTCCCAAGAGTGGAGATTGAAGAGTGCAAAGACTCACTGCCGCGGCCCGAAGGGTCCCACATTCCCTCGTACACGCCTGGTTCGAGGGACTCGATGTATTGGGGAACGGCGGTATCCTGGTACGTCGGCCTCGGGAAGTAATTCGAGAATCCGCCCGAGTTCCACGAGTCGATTTCGACCGACGTGCCGTCGTCTGAGATGGAAGAGCCACCAACACCGGTAACACTTGGAGAATAGAAACGCACACGTCAGTAGAAGCGGACGACCAGAGGTGTTCCACGTACTAGGGGCAGCTGGCAGGGAATGTGACGTCAAACTTGGGACATTCACTTCCATCTCTCATCCAACCCACTCCGTCGCTCGAAACCGGGAACACCAGTGACACTCCCCTCGCGGCCAATTGCGCGTACGAATTGCAGAGCGACCTGTAAACCGCAAGTTAGTGTGGGACCTTGCTACCGTTCCGACCGTTTGCACCGACGTTGCAAGCGTGAGGTCCATCCAGGACTCTGGCATCGGCCAATCACCAACGAGCACTCGAGGTGGCTTCTCTTGCTCCAGGAGGTAGTTTGCCTGATCGATGAACCACACGATGGGGTCTTCTCCTCCTGCATTGTCCGTGCCCACAGACATGAAGGTTACGGGCGTATTGACGACTGTGCTCATGGCAGTGGTCACTGCAGCGGTCTTTACAATGTAAAGCGAGTTTCTCAGTCTCATCTCAGCGCCAGGAGGACGTTGGAAGAAAGACTCACCCCAAATAGCCCAGCACCACCAGGAAGCTGGTTGTTCATCCCACCGGTGATGGCGACGAGTGAAAACATCTCTCGGTCGATGAGCTCAGGCCTCCAAGCGTTCAGGTAGTCCTATGGAATCAACAGGGTCAATATCCTGCAAGCATCGTCAGCTGTGCTTTAGCTCACCTTGGTCATGTTCTTGTTTGCAAAGTCGTTGTAATATCCGCTGACCCATAGACTATTGTCTGCAACCGCATCACCTACGGTCGTGTTCGGGATCCCGTACAAGTCAAAGCGGCAAGTAAGGCCGTAGGGCCTGGTCCACGCGACACTATCGTCTTCTGGACCGGGCAAACAAGAGGGCGGTATGTCGGTCGGTTGAGCCCTCGGCAAGAGACCAGCCATGCTCCGAGCGTCTGACTCTGCTGCAGCGGAAGTGACGTTTCTCACAGCTTGCACGCGCGCATCTCTCAACGGAGGGAAACTACAGCACATCAGGTCAAGATGTGAGAGCATGAACATGCAGCAATACGGCACTCGACATACACATTGGTGGGGTGAACAGCGGCAACGTAGTCTTTGACCTCGGCTGGAAGAGTGTAGGACAGCGTGCGGATAACTGGATCATCCACGCCTTCGGCTCTGTATGCCATGAATTCTGCTTGAAGAAGTCGATTTGCTTGAGAGACAGTTGCCTTGACAGAGATCCAATCCCCGGATGGGGACATCGAAGAGGGTGAAAGGCCTTGGGACTCCAACCACGAAGACACGGACGCGACTCCCTCTGCGGAAGGGGCAGCGTACTCGTTGACCTGACGAAATGCGAGATTAGCTTGGTGATATTCAGTGGTGGGAGATTGGGGACGAGATGGGCGCACTTGGGCTTTGGTCAAGTACTGTCCATACTGGGGACTTCCAGGTGTAGCAGCGGCGTAGAGGGCCTTCTCAAGACCCGGAAGGTCCTTCTGAGTTAGGGCAATTCGAAAGGTGATAGTTTCATCCTGTGGGGAAAAGCCCACAGCGCTGAAGCCTTCGGGAGGTCCACTTCGCCGTTGGTGGGTGCTCCCCAGCGGGTTTGCCAGGGCAGCTGAGATTAGTGCGACGAGGAGAATAAAGCGAGTAGAGCTCATGGGTATCCTTGGGGGTGAGTGTCTAGTCGTGAGGAACTGCGATATTTATACGACGAGCACACGAAGGGGGCATTATATTTGCCAGGCCGCGAACCGACAAGCGACACCTTGATGGGGATATTCAAGATATCTAGAGCAAAGATCAGAAACCGACCCAACTCGAAGAGAAGCAACGCTGCGGACAACTCAAAGAGAAGCAACGCTGTTTCAACGCTGCGGATATCAATGGCCGTCAGCCCACGAGCACTATTAGCACGGCCGTCCATGTCCGTATTCGCACGGCCATTCATGTCCGTAGTGAATGGACGTGGTTGTGTAGGATGCATGGGAGTGGATGGTTGAGAGGCCGAAGTTCATCATAGTTGGTGGACTGCTGGCAACGCTCGCTCTGTAGAGACCCTTCTATTCGAATATAGATTGTGCTCATAGCAACTGTGAGGGGAATCATGCAACTTTGAGCGTAGCGGGAAGAAAGGAAGGATGCACTAGGGTGAGCTGACAGCAGCTCACGAGTGAACGTACCTACATGGTGGACAAGAGATGTACCGTGGTTCAAACCACAGGGGCTCGACCAAGCAAATCAGTTACAAACACAAGGCTTCTCATGTTTCGTATCGGCGTTCGATGAGGTTCGATGGCAGCCTGAGTTGGGTCGAGCGGTCCCGTCGGTGAACTGAGGCCCTGGTACCGTTCCGTCTCCAGAAGACCTATGCGCTTGTGCAAGGTGGTGTTCTGGAGCGCGCGGGCTGTGATATATCACATTGACATAATCGTCTCAGGGTGCGGTCACAGACATCGGACAAAGGGATGTCACTGGCGAATGTAGTCGAATTTAAGTGCCACAAGCTGGAGGTGGAGGAAAGAAATGTCGCGGTCACGCTTCTCTGCATAGAATTCTGAGATCCTGACGGCGACGCGGTCGAACTCTCCTCGTTGCGGCGTCTTCGCGCCAGCATCCCCGACTCAGAGGGGATTCGGTACACTCAGAGTGAAATAAGATATCCGCACGATAGACAATGGGTAGGGATGCTGCCGAGTCGCATAGTTACAGCACTCACCACCGCCGCCAGATCTAGAATACACGTACGACTAGCAATAATACAGTACTGAAGTAGATTGGTATTGCGCGCGCCTTAAATCTCGAGACCTGCCTTCTATTACGCCGCAGCGAAGTCTCTGGTAGCAACGCGTAACTTGTAGCTGGTCTGCAGCTGGCAGCGTTTGCCTTACTCTGACTTATGAGGTGGGGGTCCAAGCAGGGTCCAAGCACCAGCACTGAGCTGGGCGACAAGGGAGAGTCAATATAAATGTCTGAATCAACGGTTTTTGGTGAGAATCAAAAAACTGAACTGGTTGGGTCCTACCGAAAACCCTTCCTCAGCAAGCTAAATCGGGGAGGCTTCTGCTTGTGCGCTTCAGATGAAAATCGATTCCACCCTCGAGGCACTGCTCGAGCATCATAAAAGCCCATCTAAATCCAACAGTATCTCATGTACACGCAGCGACTCGACAAAGCTCGTCTACTGTGGTTCAAGCGACGGACCCGGACGGAGGGGTAAACGTCAACCATCTCTCCCCCGCCTTGTAATACCTTCCCAGAACCCCTTCACCCGCATCAACAATCCTCTCAAACACTTCAGGCCTCCAAAGCTCTATCATCCTCAGAGCTCCCAGCAGCAAGAAGTCAGGATAGACCGGACGCTCTCCTCCGATCCAGATCTTCCCAGCGGCCTCGTGAGTCTTCAACACTGACACAACGCCCTGCTCCAACCCTTGATTCACCGCCGTGATGATGTCTTCAAATCTCTGCTCTCCCGGCTGCAATACCTGCTGTCCCGCCGCGGATCCAATCTGAGCTGCCGCCGCCCTAGCGTGCTCCCTAGAGGAAGGGACGACCCAGCGCTCGAGGGCAGGGAGGAGGAGCTTCAGGTACACAGGCCACAGCACGGGGGCGATGGTCATCGCCGCGAGGACGTCGACGCCAATGGCGCTTCCTGAAGGCGAAACGCTGTACAACGGACGTGCGGGGTCTGGGTAGGTCTTCTCGAGGTAGAGGAAGATGGCGGCTGAGTCGGAGATGACCGTGCCAGGGACGGACTCGTCGACGATGATGGGTACTGTGTATTTGGGGGACCCGTCAGGGTGCGTGCCAGTGGGAGCAGCGCCGATTCGTTGGGCAGTGGCGGCGAGCTCATGGACCAGGACGAACTCGGTGCGGAAGGATAGCTGCTTGTAGTTTAGAGCGCATCGCACTTGGTTGGTGAAAGGCGAGATGGGAGTGCTGTTAGGTAGGATGCTGGGAAATTCGTAGAGAACGATCATCTCGTTGTGGTTAGCGAGTCTGGGCGGTTTGACATGCTGGGCTGCTATATATCGACACTTGCCGTTACTGTGAGTAAGCCGCTCACCCAATTTCGCTTACTGAGTCAGCTGCTTCGTTAGTGCGAACAGCCTCACGTAACCTTACCGACGCAGGAATATCAAGAATTCGATGTTCGGCACGCTCTTTTCAATCGACTGCCTGAACGTGAACGCGTCTAGTTGGCAGGAAGCTTACGAAGGCTGGGCGAGCTTGCGAGCAAACTTAAACGATGCCTAGTCATGACAGCAAATGCAAATGCTATTAGTCTAGTAACGCAGTAGAGAACACGAAAAAAGAAGAAATTCAGCCCCAGTCCAATCCATCCAATCAAGCCTCTACAACTTCGACAAATCCCTCCCCCAAATACCCCTAACCACCCAGTCCGCCATCAAGAGCGCCCTCGTCCTGAACGACACCTGCTCATTCCAATACACGCTCCTCCACGCGTACATCGCCGCCAACCCCCCAGCAAAGGAGAAGCTACCAAAGTCAAAGACCGCGGAGTTGCCGAGGTAGGCGAGAGAGCCGAGGTTCGTGTACTTGAACGGCTTGATCACTTCCTCGTCTCGCAGGGGCGGGGAGCCGGCTGGGAGGCGGTCTTGCTTGGAGGCGAGTTTGCGCAGTTTGCGGCCTATGTATTTGCCTTGCTGGGCGGCTACTTGCGCAGTCTACATAGACCAGAGATTAGAGGATGCGATAAAGATGGATGATGCGAGGGGAGAAACGCACGGCGGGGAGAGCAGTGATCTTTTGGCTGACGGCCTCGAGGAGTCTCAGCGTTTCGTTGAGGGAGAGATTCTCGTCGTGGTCCTTGTCGTACTTCTCGAAGAGCTCGCGAACCTTGCTGACATGGTTCTCTGCCATCGGTATTCTGTGCTTGATCAGCTCGACTACACAAGGAGTGATCAGTGACCAGGAAATCAGTACGCTTCCAAAACTGTGCGACTCACCCATGTGCTGCCACTCGTCATAGCTGATTTTCCCGTCCTTGTCCTTGTCCGCGCCCTCCACAAGGTCCATGAAGTAGCCCACGAGATTGGTCTCGATCTGCAAAAATGACCGATCAGCCTCAACATCACACACTGCTCTAGAAAGGCGAGCGCATACCGTAGCACAGTCTCCCACAGCATACACCTGTCCGACCGGCGCGCCCTTCACTCTCAGATGCGCGTCCGTCACGATGGCCTTCTTATGCACCTGGTTCGGCAGCAGACTAGACACACGGCCCGTGAATTGCTGCATAGCGATGCCTGTCGACCAGAGGACCATGTTGGAGGGGATCGTGTGCTTCTCCACCTCGCCATTGGCAGTGCGGGTGGTGTAGGTGACTGTGTCGGGGGTGACTTCGCTAACACTAGGAGGATGACCAGAGTTAGAATAAGCAGAGGGGCAGAGCTGGTGGTGCGCACCGGGCAGAGGTGACGAGGTTCACGCCGTCTCGTCCGAACTTGTCCTATGAGCGTGGGTTAGTCATGTTGCCAGGATTCGCGGATGCCGATTTCTACCTCTGCGAATTTGGAGATGGCCTCAGAGTACTAATAGAATCGTACATAAGCTGATGAACGCTCCAGACATGGAGAAAGATATGCATACCGTGTTGAGAATGTGCTCTCGCGACTGGATCACATGAATCGACACCTCATCTCGACAAATCTTGGGGTACTAAAACGCAAACCCGCAGAGTAGGTAACATGACCAAATCCTAGCATGTTGCAAAACTCAGCGTACGTAGTTTATGATATCTTCCTGGCATAGATCGTATATTTCCTGAAGCACAGTGATCAGTTGACGAGATTTGGGAAGAGTTGATCAGGGACTCACAGCGGCGGCTTCAACCCCAGTTGGCCCACCTCCGCAGATGACGAAGCTCAGCAGGCGCTTTCGTTCCTCCGATGATGTGGTGGGGAGGCTGGCGGTCTCGAAGTTGTCTAAGAAATGAAGGAGAGAGGGTTAGTTGGCGTGTTTCCGAGTAAAAACGCAGGGGCTCGGACACAGATAGTGCTCGAGGGGCTTCATGAGGGCGCATCCGAGGACATCGGCAGCTTCCACCCAGGTAAAACATCTCGCCCGAAGGTTACCCCGAAGCACTTTACACACAAACCCACAATAAGAAAGAAACACCCCACTCACCCATAATCCTCCGCCTGATCATTTGCGCATCACGAATCGACTTCAACTGGAAGCAGTTCTCCAGCCCAGGCACGCCATGAGTGCTCGTCGAAGAGCCCACGGCAATAACTAGCTTGTCGTACCTGTCGTCCATGAGTATTAGCCACCGAGTGATCAACATGAGTGTGGAGGAAAGTGCGCACGGAACGTAGAGTCTGTTCTTCTTGCCCGAAGGATCCGTCGATTCGATTTCGACGAGTTGATCCTTCATGCTGATGTCGATGGCCCTGCCTTCGATGAAGTGACCACGGAACTTGGCAATGATTTTGCGAATGGGCTCGACAAGCGAGCGAACCTGTACTGTGCCGACGGCAGCGGCTGTAGGGGTAGTCGCAGTTATATGAGGCGGGATAGCAACGCGTGGGTAGTGGGTGAATGTTCGGGGAAGGACGAGATGGCCGAGGAGTAGGAGGATGTGGATGAGTTGAACAAAGCTGTTCGTCAGAGGAGTGTGCTTAAGAGAAAAATGAGCCGAAACATACAAGGAAGCAGCGGCGTGAACGTCTATAATCCCGCATGAGTTAGCTTCATTCAAAGATTGCACGGTTCAAAAAAGCTTGTACCATGAATGTGTCGGGTGCGATAACCGTAACGTGGTAGTCTCCAGGTTTCAGTTTCTGCAGCACACCAACAGCCTGTAACCGCATTATCAGTCGCCGTCCAACCGCAGAACAGAAACCGAAAAAAGAACTCACGCCCCATCCACTGCCCAAAATGACAAGTCTCGGCTTCTCAGCCAATTTCCTATACTCGTCGTTCTCGTCGTCCGACATCGACACCTTGGCAATCGGGAGGTTCTTTGGGCCTCCAAGCTCGGGGTTCAGTGCGAGTGGCGAAACAGGGACCTTCTCCGCGTGACGCTCGCTGTACGTGAACGCGTCGTGGACGAAGATGCCACCGGTGAGAACGAGGAGACCAACGACAGAGGAGCCGGCGAGGAGGGCAGTCCAGCGGAATGCAGTCTTGGTGTAACGGACAATGATGTTCCCTTTGGGGGGAGGGGGAGGGGGTGTACCAGGAGGGGGAGGAGTAGGTCCGGCGGCACTGGTGCTGTATGGTGCTTTCTTCGCATCACGACTTGATTTGTTCTTTCCGGACGAAGCAGTGGACTCGGTGGAGGATTTCGCGTACTGAGAACCTGTTGATTGATCGGACGACGGTACACCGGGGTTAAAGTCTTTCCCAGGGCCACCTTTACCAGCGTCGGACTTTCCAGAGTTGGACTTGCTTGTGTCCTGCGAGGTAGGAATGGAGGGGTCGGTGGCCTTCGTGCTGTACTTGGCTTTACCGGAGGAGGTCCCCTGACCTGCCGACAACTCCCAAGCAGTAGCCCTCGTGAACTTCGGTTCCTTCTTCGCCTTAGGATCATCCTTCCCAGTATCAGACGAAGTGGCATTACTGTCCGAGCCCGAGTCGGAATCAGCGGTACGCGACGAGTGTTTAGTGTACTGCGACCCAGTCTTCTGGTCGGGGTCTGGCACGCCGGGATTGAAGTTGCGTCCTGGTCCACCCTTCGAGCCTGAATCCGAGCCTGAGCCTGCAGGTGGGATAGTCTGTGTGGGCTGGGTGTAGAAGCGGTTGAGTCCGCACGCGCCGGCTGTTCGGTGTAGGCGTCCTGCTGGGATTGCGTTCGCCCAAATGAGGGGCGACGAGGCTGTAGCGCGTGAGAGCGCCTGCCTGTACATGATGGTGGTCGGGTTCAAGCGTTAAAGCTGGCGTCTAATTATAACAGCGACGTCGTGACGTTCGCGCATGGTGTATGGACGAGATCACCATGGTTGAAGGAACTACGTCATACTTAGGCGGGCGCGTCGGCTCGTGTGAGCGTGTGAATTATGCGGTGAAAGTCCAGCTTGGTTTGAAATACGCGTGTTTACAGTACATTGAGAGTACAGCGACAACGTCCATGGTCAGAGAAGAAAGAAAATGCAAGATGATTCGGTGACATATAGGAAGGCGACAGGTATGCACATCAGCGAACTTAGAAGTTATAAATACAGAGTCCTTTGGGTCTTCGAGGAACACCACGCGTATTAGATAGATTGGCGGGAACCTATTGAGGGCCTTGAGGCTACTTCTCGCCCTGGTGACAAAGTCAGAGATGTTCGTCGAGAAATTTGAACGCGGCTTGCCTCACCGTCATTGACCTTAGCTTCGTCTTCTAATCGCTGAAGCAGGTCGGCCCACCGTGCCTGGCTGAAGTCGGTATACTTTGCAGCATACGAGAGCTCCTGATGAAATTGTGAGCATTGTATTCCACTAAGCAGTAAGCAGTAGACTTACCTCGATCTCCACTTGCAAGTCTTGCAGTCGATGCTCGCAGTTGATCAGCGAGTAGGACAGCCCGTTGAGAAGTCCCAGAAATTGTCGACCAGGAAAGCTACTGAGCTTGAGAGTCTCGATTCGTAGCTCTGCCACCTGTTTCTCGAGACTACAACGGAGAATGAATATTCCACAAAGGCACTACATCGTTATGATCACGGACCTGAGATAAGATACACCCAAATGGCTATGAAGCATCGGACTCTCCAGATGTAAAATCGCCGACTGGGCCCTCCGCAATTCGTGCTCAAGACATCGTAAGCGGACTGTCGGTAAGCTCGGCACGATGCACACGGCGTAAGCTTCCCAAAGCAAGGCGAGAACGAGTATTGCGTGTAGAGCTTCTCGAGGGATAAACGGCGCATCGAGACTTGCCAAGAGAGACACCAGCTCAGGGAACATGGTTTAGCAAAGACCATGGCTGCCTGGAGGGCAGTATGATATACATTTCTGCCGGAATCGCGCCGTGGAAGTGGGTGGAAGCAGGAAACAGCAGTGATCGTCGTGGAACATGGTACTCGCAAAGACCGAGTCGGAGGTTTGATGCAACGGTTCGTTGACCCACGTGGTAAAGCTCATCTCCTGCTTCCGTTATCAAAATCCTTCTGCTCATCTTCGGTGTGAAGCCGCCTCTTTTTTACAAGTCGGTGGACGATTGCGATGGTTCTACTGG
This sequence comes from Pterulicium gracile, assembly GCA_004369125.1. Classification (NCBI taxonomy): domain Eukaryota; kingdom Fungi; phylum Basidiomycota; class Agaricomycetes; order Agaricales; family Pterulaceae; genus Pterulicium; species Pterulicium gracile. Next base: position 41,105 of record ML178882.1, read on the forward strand.
ATGCTTCTTGTGCTGTATACCTCCTAGGTCAGGATAACTTAACACCGGCACCCTCGATCTTCTTCACTGCGACCGCGCGCGCCGGGTGCCATGATCGTCTGCTCATCAGCAGCCTCAACATCTTCTTTCTACCCTGAAAACATCCTCTGGCAGCCTTTTCGCGGTTCTGATGTAGATTCAAGTGGCGATCGCATTCCCCTATACCCAAACTGATAGATGGATAGGGAAACTCCACCGACTATAGACTGCCCTCGCGAGACGAACTCGAAGCTACAAGATGCGAGCTTGGTACCGTCGTATAACACACCGCAAATTCCCTTCCTCGTTTCATCTCTATTCGCAACACCACGTAGCTCACCTGCACTAGCATTCACCTTTAAATCAGAATCCCCCAAGCACCAGTAGCCAGTGGACTCGCCATCTTTGACGCAGACAAGAGTAGCAAAGGCTCCACTCGCTCCTAATTCCACTTTTCCGACTCCTGTTCATTGAGGTCATGTTCGGTGAGCTTCTCAATGAACTTCTTGTCTATAGCGAAGACTGATCTCAACATAGTACTTACCCGGTTTGCAGGTAGGTGAGGGTACACAAGGCTCGAAGACCATCGAGACAGCTCAGCTCCGGCCTGTAGTATACGCAGGTTCGACTCGATCCTCCTCGTCGACTCTGTTCGAACGACAAACCTCAAGACGATTACTCAAGTCTTCCTTCTTTTGTTCATCCGCGCACAACGCATGGTCACAGAAAATGATGCTGCTCAGATCCTGTTCAGCAAATTCTGCCGCATGCTAGGTCCCTTTTGTCCGCAGCCACAAAGCTGCGAGGCCGACGACCAAAACCGCAAACAGCAACCTGACTGCTGTCCTCTCCTCAAAGCAAACTATACAATCAAGAAGACGCCTGCTAGCTGAGTACATTCTCGAGACGCAAGCATCGACGATGTCGATGTCGGGCAGTGTTTCCAGTAGTTTCTCTATTCAGGTAACGTACATTGCTACGCTACAGTACGTACGGAAATAATTGCATTACATACAAACACACCTGCGCATTGCCTGCGTGCGTCTGGCGAGGCCGCGAGGTTGCGCGAGAGCGCCGGTTCCCGGAGCGAGTCGGTCGACCCGTTTTGATGGGAATCATGTGAGCTATTCGTTAAATCCCGGCTCCTTCTGTTTTTTCGCTTTCTCCACCTCACCTCCTCCTCCTTCTACCAAATTCGCTGCGATGCAGGTTTCCCGTGGCGTTCGCTCTGTAACTAGAAGGGTAGCCCAGTCTACCCTCAGGCAGAATGCTCTCTTCTCTACCTCTTCCCTTCTCAAGAAGGCTGCCCCGTCAGTGACCGCAACCAACAAGGGCGCGTCTCCTCGTGCCGCCCATGCTCAGCCTGCTCGTAAGTTCATGCAACGTAACCGTACTGCCAGGCGTGTGTCTCATTCTTTTTTTCACAGAGGCTCGCACGTACGCTACCGAGGCCAAGCCTTCTGGAACCGTGAAAACCGTCATTGGTGCCGTTGTTGACGTCCAGTTCGGCTCTGACGACCTGCCACCTATCCTCAACGCCCTCGAGGTCCAGGACTTCAACGGTGGTCGTCTCGTCCTCGAGGTTGCCTCTCACTTGGGCGAGAACTCCGTACGTACCATTGCCATGGACGGTACCGAGGGTCTCGTTCGTGGAATGAGGGTCGTCGACACCGGAGCTCCTATTTTGGTCCCCGTCGGTGCTGCCACTCTCGGTCGTATCATGAACGTCATTGGCGAGCCCATTGACGAGCGTGGTCCTATCAAGGGTGTCAAGCTCCTCCCCATCCACGCCGACCCCCCGCCATTCGTCGACCAGTCCACCACCGCTGAGGTCCTCGAAACCGGTATCAAGGTCGTCGACTTGCTCGCTCCTTACGCTCGTGGAGGAAAAATTGGTCTCTTCGGAGGTGCCGGTGTCGGCAAGACCGTGTTGATCCAGGAGCTCATCAACAACGTCGCCAAGGCCCACGGTGGTTTCTCCATCTTCTGCGGTGAGAATTACACGTCGCATCAATTTTTTTGATGCAATTGCTTACGCACGTGTCTTTTCCCGCTCATAGGTGTCGGTGAGCGTACTCGTGAGGGTAACGATCTCTACCACGAGATGATTGAGACCGGTGTCATCAACCTCGAAGGTGACTCTAAGGTCGCTCTCGTCTTCGGTCAGATGAACGAGCCCCCGGGTGCCCGTGCCCGTGTCGCCCTCACCGGTCTGACCATCGCCGAGTACTTCCGTGACGAAGAGGGTCAGGATGTGTTGTTGTTCATCGACAACATTTTCCGATTCACCCAGGCCGGTTCGGAAGTGTCTGCCTTGCTCGGACGTATCCCCTCTGCTGTCGGTTACCAGCCAACCCTCTCCACCGACATGGGTGGCATGTACGTTCTTTTCTCTCGCGTTGTTCGACCTCGTTGACTGACAATATAATAGGCAGGAGCGTATTACCACCACCAAGAAGGGTTCTATCACCTCCGTGCAGGCCGTCTACGTCCCTGCCGATGATTTGACTGATCCCGCCCCGGCTACCACCTTCGCCCACTTGGACGCCACCACTGTGTTGTCCCGTGGCATTGCTGAGCTCGGTATCTACCCCGCCGTCGACCCCCTCGATTCCAAGTCCCGTATGTTGGACCCCCGTATCGTAAGTCTTACTGTCGCCATATGACAGAGTTGATTCTCATGCACATGTTTTCTTCACAGGTCGGACAGGAGCACTACGACGTTGCCACCGCTACCCAGAAGATTCTCCAGGACTACAAATCCCTCCAGGATATCATTGCCATTCTCGGTATGGACGAGTTGTCGGAAGAGGACAAGCTGACTGTATGCACATACCTCTCTCTATTCTTCTTTCAGTCTCACTCATCCATCCTTAGGTCGAGCGTGCGCGTAAGATCCAGCGTTTCATGTCGCAGCCTTTCCAGGTCGCCCAGATCTTCACCGGTTACGAGGGCAAGCTCGTCTCCCTGAAGGACACCGTCCGCTCCTTCAAGGAGATCCTCTCTGGCCAACACGACGCCCTCCCCGAGTCCGCCTTCTACATGTCCGGCACCATCGAGGACGTGAAGGCCAAGGCTGAGGAGCTCGCCAAGCAGATGTCCAGCAAGTAAACATCGTTGCTTGGATGATGGAGGTGCTTGGATTGTGGCTTTTTTCGCGACCGGGTAATCAGACGAGCGTTTGTGTAGAGGAGGTCGATAGAGTTAAAATACAGCCTTTTTATATCTCATTGGCTCGTCGAGCGCGCCGTCCGTTTCGTTTCTTGCCAGGTGCGCAAGGCGCCTCAAGTGTCCCCAAGATATCTAGGCCAATGAGGTTACCGAAGGCGATCCGGAGATGGCGCTGGCAGAGGCCGCAAGGAGCCAGCCGACTGGTCTAGGCTGAAGTCAAGAACATTGGTAAAAGTCTGCCGGTAAGCAAGCTGCTTTCGAGCTGCTTTCGACCTCCATGTAAATGCATCATGTTGAGTTCATCCAATGCGTAATTGCTGCTATCTTGGACAGAACCATCGCCACTTGCTATCTGCATTCACGTCCACTCTCGCTTAGTTGACGACACCTATACCTTCTACCTTCTACTTGCAAAGCAGTATCTGCATTGACATCGACTCCGACACCATGCAGACACCCTCAGATGCAAGCAGTCACCGCGATATCCAAAGCCTCCCTCTTCCTCCACGAACAGATAGTACTGCTCAACTTGAGGAGCTACCAGACGAACTCCTGGTCCAGATATTTCTCGAACTGCAGCCAATCCTACGGGAAGCCCCCACAAGATCGCGAGACCGTCTCCCTCCTCTGGCCGGACCATGGCTCCTCAGCACCATCTCACACCGATGGAGAAGGATCGCCTTGTCACTGGCATCATTGTGGTCGATGGTGGAATACGAAGATGCGCTGTTCCTCCGCCATGCTGATCGAGCAGATGCGCTCTCTGAAATGTACCGCTTGCAGCTTCACAGGTCGGGAACCTCCAAATTACGGGTCGTGGTCAATCTGTTGGGAGGAGGCCCGCACCAGTACACCGTAGAGATGCAGCAGATCTTGTGGTCCTCGAGCAGCCGTTGGGCTGAGCTGGACATCGACGATGGAGCACCTGGACGTGACCGTCACGAAGCATTCGTCTTCGACCCTCAATGCGACCTTTCAAGCCTGCAGAAGGTTTACACAGGACGTTCAGACGATCTCGAAAGGCTTCTTCCGAAAGCGCCAGGCCTCGAAACAATCGTCCATCGACAGTTCTCCGGAGTGCCTGACCTCTCTCCACACACAGGTGTCACCCAGCTCGTATTGAACCCAGCTCGCGCTACCAGCAGGTATCTCGGCGCCTTCCCGAATTTGGAGACCTTAGTCCTTGCAGATTATCACTTGATAGGTCTACGTGCCGATGAGACCCCGCTAGTGCTAGGTCGTCTTCGTCACCTACATTTGACGTTGCAAAGGACGGACACCAGCGCATTGTTCGACCATTTACGGTTTCCCGCGTTGGAGTCACTCTTCGTGGAGGGGAAGAGGAGTGGGGCGTACATCAACGCAGTGCACGCACTCCTCCAAGCGTCAGGCTGCTCAGGCATCACTGCACTGGCATTCCGGCTTGATCCCACGTACGGCAGCGAACGATGGGCACATCTACTCGGAGAAACACCATATCTTGAACACCTGCGCATACTTATCCACTACAAGGTCAAATCCTGGAGAGCCATAGCAGCTCTCTCAATCCTTGGTTGGAACTCCAAGCCCTCGAAGGAAGTCCCGACGCGCCTTAAGCTTTGCCCCCACCTCACCACAATCGAGCTGGACGTGTACTGTCATGAAGAATCACCTGAAAGTTACAGTCACATGGTAACTTTATTGTCGCAAAACCTCATCAGCATTGTGGAATCGCGCGGTGCACATAGCCAACGGAGCGACGCGCTCTTTCCCAAGGAGCTGGAGCGAGTGGACGTTCGTGTCGGAGGTGCTTCGCGCCCAGATGGGCTTGCTCAAAAATTGTCATCATGTTGCAGCGGGTATGTTACAAGGTTGAGTGCTATGGGCATGGGACCACGTCTCGAAATCAAGGCTCGAGACCAGTTCTTGAACTTTTTTGACGACTGAGTGAGTGCGCCACTTGAACCACCGATAGTTGAAGTACTTATTGGTGATCAATGCCATTTGGATAGGAAGGCGGGGGAGGTGGAGGAATCTGTTCCTTCCATTATTGAATGGAGGGGGATCTTCTGGCTAATGGGGGCGCTTGGGAGGCGCCCAAGGGGATTTGAGCTGGTGGGGGCTACATATTAGAGAATTACCATTAGGGTACTCAACCTGTACACTACTCAGTACTGCAAGTGAGCGGCGCAAAGCGAGCAAGCTGCTTACAACCTCGACGTGTGCACAAAAGTCCGGGACGCCCATCTACCGTGCAGACGCTACCTTTGGATTGGGTCCGAACGGAGAGAGCTTCCCCATTGCGTTGGGCGATTCTATGGATGTCGCTCCTTACGGAAGCCCAGAGTTTGCAGACGAGGATCTCCTCGCTACTATGAAGGCGTTGAAGAACCCAGAATGGTGGGACAACATGATGATGCCAGGGTGCGCCTGATTATCTCACTCTACCTTACCCCAAGCTAACTCGGTTTCCTCACCTTTCGCAGATTCTCCTGGCCGCAGACTCAGAACATCACCTCGCCGGGTCAGCTTGCCACGTTCAGCGACTACAGCGGGACCAGCGAAAGGTCTCCTATGTCTCCGCCCATCAACAGCGGCTACCTGCAGCCCGAACTCATCACAGGCTATGTGTGACTGGAGACTTCAACACCACAGCAATTCTGTATTATATCAATGGATTCTAAAAGCTTTTTCATACCGTTTCGCCCTACTTTTCTCGTGTCCCTCCTGCCCGTTGTCAATGTTCATGAATGCCTCCGATTTGATTCTGTTTCGCACTTGAAGTTTCTTTCGTGTCTCTTCCTACTGTCCTCGACTATGAATATGCTTATCAAGTACGTTGTGGTGCGTTGATGTGCTTTCCTGGTTCTACATGTCGAGCTGTTGTCCCAACTACTATATCTCAAAGTTGCTTGTCTCGCACGTTCAACGCAAAGAGCGCGAATATTTCCACTTAGTTGGCAGCTCTGCGAGTACAAGTTGCACCACGGTTTGGAACCTTTTGGGTGGAGATTGTGGTGTCATTATTGCTACAATAATGAAGTTGGAAGACAAATAAATTAAGGCATATGAAGAAAGTGTACAAACGTCGTGTCGCTCTAAATCTCCATGTATCGTGGGCACCCCCTACTCTTTCTCATCGTCGGCATCCTGGTCCACAGACGGGAAGACCCACATCTGGTATATCCCTACGAGCAACATCGCACCAGTGAAGACGCTATGCAGAGTCAGGCGTTCTTTGACACGAGTCTTTCCAAAGATGCCCTCCATGTACTCCACATACCGAAGAAAGAACGACGCTACAGTGAGCACTAGACCGAGTTTGTGCTGACCTGCGAAGACGCGGAGTCGTTGACTGAGGATACACTGTGAAAGCATGCAATACGTGTGCACTGGTGCGACGAGCATGGTGAGGCATGTGAGGACCAACGAAGTCGTCGGTGGTATGGCAACTTTTGGAGTGGGGAACGCTGATGGGGAGAGAATGATGTTCCTTGGGTTTGCAATCTTGTAAAGGAGGACAAGAGAGAGGTAGAGCTTGATATAGATTTAGTCAGTCACCGCGTGTATATACTTGATCAGGCTGCAACATACCACTCCATAAGCCTTCCAGTTGAGATCCCGTCTTTGGGAATACCGCTCTCTCCTAGTGGGCTCTGCAATCGCCAGCGAAAGTTCTAGACTCCCTGATTGCTTCGAGACCCGCAGTCGCACTGGGATGACTTTCCTCAACATAAGGATAGCGCATGCAAATGTCAGGATCTAATGAGCACGATTAGAGATGTATTCGCTTGAAAGATATTGAAACCGCTGACGCAAATCAGGAAGGTGAGAGCCCCATGCCAGCTCTGTTTTACAGCATCAGTCGCGGTACTGAGTGCCACGTAGAAACTGGCTGAGATGCCTATCCCGTAAGTTGATCGCCGAGTGTACCAGTAGTCCAGCAGGAGGAATGGCCCCGGGATCCATATTAGCGCTCTGCACCGATCGAAGTTTGGCTAGGTAGCGACGGAAAAACCAAAGCACGACCTACCTGAGTACGAACACTACTAACTTACGCCATGCGTGTGTTTCCTCTGCGTGTGAATGGCCAGTCAAAGCGTCTGCAGGCAAGAGGTTCAAATCAATGTCCAGGTCGAAAGTTGAGAATAGACAACCCACTGAGCATGTCCACCCAATCCTGTTGTCCGGCTTGACTCCAATCACCATGGCTATGGTTAAAAGTGCGATGTAATGTGTCATCTAACGTCTCCACGCCGACTTGGTTGCGAGGAGACACAGGAAGGAAGGATATTCTCCACCGGACATCGATCGACTGTGGAAATACATCGACGGGCACTTTCTCGCCCAATCTCGGTCTGCAAGTTCCGCGTTGGACAGGAAGAGGTACCAGATCCTAGATAGACCAGCATCCTTTTGAGCCATCCGCTCGTGCAGCGCCGGCACAGGAAAGTAGAACGTCTCTGGCGTACCTTAGGCCCGGTAGCTGCTCGGATTGTGGTGAGAAATGGTCCATACGCCCATTCTGATGCGTCCCCTTTGGACTCGACGGCGTCTAGCTCGAACAAGGTCTCGAAGACGCCGTTGGTCCGAAACTGACGATTGCAGTGATGGTACTCGGCACCAGCGTCGCCGTTAGCTGAGACTTTGCAGCGGTGTCGAAGCGAGCTTTGTACATCGATGAACTTGTCTTTGCGATAGAGCTCTGTGTCTTCAACAACGCGGAGGTGAGTTCTATGGCAGTGTGTCAGGACAGATGAGGTTCCTAGCAAGGCAGAAAGCACTCACTTGGCAATGAAGAAGGGATGTCGGTCTAGGGTTGCATGACCGTGAGTCGACACGAGTCGGCCATTTCTGTGATCCATGTTCCATTGTGAAGTATTATTGGACGTGCGAGAGCGGGAAGAATCCGCGCCTTCACAGGAGCCTGATATGTCGAAGAAGCGAATGAGTGGTACTGTTACACCGATTTGGTCGATGGCCAAATCTAACGATGACGGCAAGCCCTCGAGGTCGGCGTTGTCATCTTCGTGTTGGCTTAGTGGGAACCTAGCGACGCAGTTCAACCCGGGCGTTAAGTGTGACAGTCAGAATAAAGATACTTACGGCCAAGAACGACGAGGCGTGGCTTTATGATCTATCGCCCACTGTTTCGTCCAAGATGTGTGCTTCTTCAATCGGTCTAAAGGAGAGGGTGCTTTCGGTATCAGGACGAAAGATGCGCGGACATCGTAGTTGAACAACGTTTCTTGCTGGCTATGTTCGTTCATCAGTAAGCAAACCGTGCGAGCAAATGACAAAAACGTACAACACGTCCAACGGAATACTCAGATTGACCACTGCTGTCTGCTCCTTGTCTCCGAACTGTCGGTCTTGAAACACCACGTCAGAAAACAATGGGATCTCCTTAAATCGTCCGTCTTCATGGTGTGGTGCCTCTTGAGCGTCTCGAATGAACACAGTGGCAGCGATGTCAAATTTTGTGGAGTTGTCGACGAGGGGCTTCACCACGCGGTTGGGCTCGTTCTCGACAGAAATCTTCGCATCCGCGAGATACTTTCGGTGAGGGTGCCCTTTCCCCATCATGGGAAGCGCAACGAGTCCAGCAACGGCAAAGATGATTAGTGTGGTCACGGTGAAGGACGTCCAGATACAACACCTTCCCACGCTGAAAGTGACTCGAAGCTGTTTTCTCTTCGCGACGTTGCTGATTCCTGGGTCCAGATCTAGCGCACCAGGCTTGGTCGACGAGATATGGTCGGTGTTAGTAGGGTCCATAGTGACGGTTCAAGTAGGTGAGTATCCCGGAATGAGCTGAGTTGTTTAAGAGCAGAACTAGAGGCTGTTCCGGCCACATCGCGTTGCAGTTCTGATACAGTTTGCTTCTCCTTGAATGTGCGGGATAGTATCATGATTGGATTCAGCATGGTTCGGTTTCGTGATGATGCATGATGATGGAAGCTTGCAGAGCCATGGCTCAATGGCTGTGTGGTCTCCTGGACGCATGGGGCGCCCAATTTCGTGCGATCTTCTGCAGTGTCTCTCTAGGAGCGGATATGGAGCTTCATATTGTTGTTGATGATGAACATATTCCGTCAGAACTATAGCCATACCCCGTAGAGTTCAATACTAGCACCGACGTAATACCAACATTCCATATATCCGTGATTTGTGTCGACGTCCTTACTAGTTCCCAAGTCCAATAGACTTTGTGTTGCCTTCGACTAGGAAGTATTCTCACCTTTCGAGTAATCCAAACGTCATGGTTAAGTGGGAAGATACAGATCAATTGGGCGAAAAAAGTGTACAGATGTCGTCTCGTTCTAAAGAGACACTGGACTGTAGCCATGCCGCTGCCACGGAAGACCCCTACTCGTTCTCTTCATCATCGGCATTCTGGTCCACAGACGGCAAAACCCACATCTGGTAGAGTCTCACCAGCATCAACACGCTTGTCAAGATGCCTTCTAAAGTCACCTTGTCCCCTTTGCCATGAGTCTCGCCAAGCGCACCCTCCATGTATTCTGCGTAACTAAGGAAGAACAACGCTGCGTTGAGCAACAGGTCCAGTTTGTGCTGTCCTGCAAAAACACGGAGTCGTTGATTGAGGATGCCCTGTGAAACCATGGAATAGATGTGTGCTGGTGCGACGAGTACGGCAACCCAACCGTACAGGACCGAAGTGGTGATTGGTATTTCATTGGCTGGTTTGGTGAATGCTGACGGAGCGAAGATGATGATGTCTGGTCTGAAGATGTGGTAAAGAAAGACGAGAGCTGCATATATCTTTAAAAAAAATTGACTTGCTTGGTCACCGCGTGTTGATATCTTGTCAGGTGGCGACGTACCATTGCGTGTACCTTCCAGTTCAGGTCCTGCCTCTGAGAAAAGCGCTCTCGGTGGGTAGACTGTAAAGAAGTCAAAGAAAGAAGCAGCTTTCCAGATCGCTTCGAGGCCTGCAATCGGATGACTTTGCTCAATATGAGTCCGGCACATGCAACGGTCAGGATCTAATGAGCCAATTAGAGACATGGAGTGTATTCGCTCGAAGGACACTGAGTGCGCTCACTGCAAACACATAGTCGAGTGCGCCATCCCAATTCAGTGTCACAATCTGGGCCGTAACGTCGGCTGCGACACAGAGAGTTGCTGATGCGCTTATTCCGTATGCTGATCGACGAGTGTACCAGTAGTCCAGAAAAACAAACAGCTCCGTGAACCAAATTAGCACTCTGAGGAAGGCGAGGTTAGGCCGAGAGTTACAGGCGGGAAGATCAAAACATCATATACCTGATTACGACCAATGCTAGCCTAAGCCGTACATGCTTGTCCTCTGCGTGGGAGTGACCAGTTAAACCGTCTAACGAGGGGAAAAGGCTATATCAGAAGCTGAGCACAATCGAAACAAGACAACCAGCTCACTAAACAGATCCACTTGATCTTGTTTCCTGGCCTGAGTCCAATCACCATGTGTGTGGTTGAAAGGGCCAAGGCCCCCTAGCAGGTCGTACAGCATCTCCACGCCGACTTGGTTATGAGGAGACACAGGAAGGAAGGATATCTTCCATTGGACGTCGATTGACTTAGGAGACGCATTATCGGGAAGCTTCTCGCCCAAGTCTGGTCTACAAGATCCGCGCTGGACCGGAAGAGGTACGAGATCCTAGATGATAGACCGGCCTCCTATGAGTCGTGCTGCCTCGTGCGTTTCTAGGGTCAAGTTGAACTGTCTCCGCTTACCTTGGGCCCAGCAGCTGATTGCACTGTGGTAAGGAACGGTCCATACGCCCACTCTGAGGAGTTTCCTGTCGAATCGACGGCATCTAGCTCGAACAAGGTCTCGAAAACGCCGGTCGGCTTAAAGGGACGATCGCAGTATTGGTACTCGGCGCTGGTGTCGCTGTTCGCAGAGGGTTTGCATTGATGCCGAAGTAAGCTTTGGGCTTTGATAAACTTGTCTTTACGATAGTGCTCTGTATCCTCAATGACGCGGAGGTGGGTCCTATAGACAGCGTCACGAGTCAGAACGGGGCGGGGTACGTCAGAAGGAATCCGAGTTCAAAATACACACTTTGTTGTAAAGTAGGGATGTGCATCCAGCGCTTCATAGTCTTCCGTCGATAGGAGCCGGCCTTTGCGTTGATCCAAGTTCCATTGTGTGACTTCATCGGACGAACGAGAACGACTAGAACTTTTGCCCTCGCAGGAACCTGATATGCCGTAAAAGTGCAGAAGAGGTAGGGTTACACTCATTCGATCCACGGCTAGATCTAGTTGTGAAGGTGAGTCGTCATCGCTGTTGTGCTGTTCGCTCAATGGAAACCTGGCGGTGCTCCATTAGTCACTCAGCGAGGACGACATTCGGATCGAGACTCACGGCCAGGAGCGACGAGGCGATGCCTTGTGATCTGTCGCCCATTGTGTTGCCCATGATGTGTGCTTCTTGATTCGTTCGAGAGGAGAGGGTGCTGTGGGTATCAGGACGAAGGATGCCCGGATATCGTAGTTGGATAGCGTTTGTTGCTGGCTATCTCATTGATCAGTACCAGATCCGCGAACCTTGTGAAAAAGAAGGAAAAGACGTACAGAACAGATAACGGGATACTCAAATTGACCACGGCTGTCTGCTCCTCGTCTCCATATTGTCGACCGTGAAACACCACGTCAGAGAACAACGGAGTCTCCTCGAATCGTTGGTTTTCGTGGCGTTGTGCTTTTTCCTGTTCATCTCGAATGAACACTGTAGCAGCAATGTCGAATTTTGTGGAGTGGTTGATGAGGGGCTTCACCAGATGGTCCACCCCTTTGTCTCCAGAGCTCTCCGCATCTGCGAGATACCCTTGGTAATGGTGTCCTTTCTGTAGGCTGGGATACGCAAGGAGTCCAGCGAAGGCGCAGAAGAAGAGTGTGAGTATGGTGAAGGACGTCCAGATGCAACACCGTCCCAAGTTGACTGTGACACGAAGCTCTCTTCTATTCGAGGTGCTGCTGGGATCTGTGCTCAGATTTGGCGGCTCGAGCTTGGTCGACAAGGGAAGGCCGGTGTTAATAGGATTCATGACGGTTGTTTGCGAGTGTCCTGGGAATGAGCTGAGTTATTTATGAGAGTAGAACTCGGGGCGATCCGACTGCATCGCGTTGCAGTTCTGATACAGGTTACTTCCTGTTACTTGTTCTTTGTCCGGGATAGAATCATGATTGGATTGAGTTTGGATGATGGTGGTCGACCGTAAAGCCGCTCAGGTGGCTATGTGTGACTTTAGCGTCTCCTGGGAGCTGGACCGTGCCGAGTTGCACAGATCTGTAAGTTTGGGCTATTGCTGTCAATTAACTTGATGTTAACCAATACTTGCCAAACTTGGTCAAATAGACCTCATTCTTACATCGATGTGCCAAGTACTGACGAAGTTTGGCCAGCATCTTCATGCCAGGCTCGATACCGAAGTTCCCTCTGCGTTGTCTAGTCGGGATCCTCAAACTCAGCACCAAATACCAGATTGATCACCTTCGTTTTCACTCGTTGCGCCTTTTCCACACAATCACTGGCCATATCACCCTTGCGGAATTCGACGAGAAAAGCGCCCGCTCGGGAGAGATATCTGCACGCGTATGCTACCCATTGCACGATAATGCAATGCCCTGTAGCTTTTTCCTACCCTTTACCACATGATCTGCACCTCCATCGGCTCGGAGGAAGACTTTGATCTGGACACATTTGCGCAAGAGGGCGTTGATTTCACAGACAAGCGTCTGGTTCTCAGAGGCCGCGCCAGGCTTCTCCTAGCTACGTAACAATAGCCAGGTATGTGCCGCGTTCCGGGAAGAATGCGAGTATGGCGAGCCGGACTGCTCCCTTTCTCGACTCAACCAGTTGTGGCGATTGGGTGGACAGTTATCCTCTGGTTTCTCCCGGGTGGGTCAGTGAAGGCATCGGCCTATGCCCCGGGTGCCTTGCGCAGATCAAGCAGGATGTGGAGGAAGCAAGGCAGAGTGTTTGGGATAGCCTTCCCGCGATGTTCCATCTCCCGCCGTGGGAAGAGCTCCGAAAACAGAGAGACATTGATCTTGGGTTCCTACCACCGGTGCGCGCCCCATACTCTTCCTCTGGTTGTTTCTACCGGTTGCTAGTTACAGTCTTACAACTATTTCAGGGCATGGATCTCGAGTAGAGACCCAGAGCTAGCGAGACCACGTACGTCAGCGTGCGCCTTCATTGCTCCAGGAGGTGTAGTACCAGGGTGAAGCTTTAGCTTACGGCCGGTCTGTACTCGAGTACAGAATGTTCATCGTTAGGTGCTTAGTACTGGCCTGGGATCCTCGCGATCTGCTTGTGACGACCCCATCCATCCTCAGATCGGTTATATCGGTGAACATTATCTGCTAAAGTGAATATTCATTGTACATATCGATTACATGACTCCAGAGCGTTGCTGCCAAATTGTGCTTGACCCGAGCGCGATCGTCGAGAGCAAAGAACGCTACAGTGTGCACTTGGCTTTGATGGCGTTTCGTCGTCTTCTCCTACACCCA
>ML178882.1:57797-81233 GCA_004369125.1 Pterulicium gracile
GTTGAAAAATGAAATTGTATGTCATTGCCACAATCTAGACTACTTCGCGGTTACAATGCAGGTTACTCTACGTATATACTGGGTTCTGCGCAATCCTACACACCAACTTACGGAGGTCCTGGATCAAAGCAAGACAGAAATGAAGGGTCTTGGGGCGCAATGAAAAGACGCAGGGACTACTGTAATTGACTGAATACCCACGAAGCGCCCTGGGTTTAGAGTAAGTAGCGTCTGGAAAGTAATTTTGGGCAGCATAGAACTAACCGAATGTCTTGCTTGCATTTTGGACAGCAAACGACCACACTGATAGACAGTCCACACGGCCCGAGATGTGAGGCTAAGTAGTTGACGCACAGTGCAGTTGATGGACAGGTTGGAAGGTGAGAAGTTCTTGCGGCAGAACCAGAACACGAACACGTTTGAGAACGAGAGAAAGTCGCGAGTGATGATGCGACGACGACGTGAACATGCAATAAATTCGATAGCTTGAAGAATGGAGGATGTACAAGCCGGACGGCGAGTCAACAAAAATAGGAAAAGGCAAGGAAAGCTTGACTGGGTGATTTGAGCAGTTAATCGTGGTGGGAGGTTCGCTGCGTCCGAACTTGATCACATTGGAGCTGCAGAGGTGTTCGAAGATGGAGGGCGGTTATGACGGTGCCAATTAGGCGAAAGATGGGAGCGGGGAACAGCATGGGGGGCTTCGACAACATCCCCGATGCGTTATGCTTGAGTATCATGGCACGTACCGCAACGCGCAAGGGTGCTTGGGGCTGCGGAGAGAAAAGTCGAAAGCTGATGGTGGTACGAGAAAGGAGTTCAACACCGCCTGCATCGCTTCTTGGCTCTTGAACTTAGCCGACATCGTACAACCGCCAGCAAAGTACCGGCAACCTCGAGCTCTACTCCTTCATATACGCTGGGCCGCTTCTGTCATATCCATCTACTCTCGGGACAGCGCATGAGATTCGGATCTCAGCCCTCGGCATTCTCCCGCCTTCTCGATGCAAGTAGGTTATTAGGCCTCGCCAGCTCGGGCTTTCAGCCTCTCAGTCTCAGACCAGCGTAGCGGAAAATGAGGTAGCTCGTGATATGCTTCAGGCTGTTCTCTACTGCGTTAGATCTCTGTCTTAGGCACCTCTCGTTCGGAGGAGTTAAACTGGGAATACCGACCGCGGCACTCAGGGGACTAATACGTCGTAGGGGAGAAAGGCGAGTAAATCATTCTACTTATTCGACTGTAAACCTCCCAAAGAGATCATTCCATGCGCACAGTGGTCACCTCCCCGCATCTTCAACGTTTGAGCTCCAGTCTTCTGTCATTGTAAGTCTACCTCACATTTATACACTGGCCGTGATACTAATGGATTCTAGCATCGTGGATCAAGTCGAGTGGTCAATGGCCCCATGGCCGGTGTTGTCATCGGCTTGTGCGCTCAGTGTGCTACACCGACACTCTCGATGTTGATTGGAATGTGGTCAACGCTCAGGTGTATGATCATTGGCCTTGCTTCTGAGTGGTTGAATTTGGTACATAATTTGCATGATTTATCTACATGTTTCGCTCCTTGTGGTTGTAGCACATAATTCATGAGAATTCCTCATTTTTCGTAACGGCTGGCGACCATCCGTCGAATGTCTGGCGAAATATGCCATATTGCGGTCAAACCTACAGCCCATCTATCGCATCTGCATCATCCATCGAATTGCGAGTGCACTGTCCGTAATTTTCCATCTTCTGACTAAATATGTGCAACTCTGGTAGATCTGCAGGTTTCACCCAAATTTGCCGAGGCCACACAAATCTCGCAAAATATGGCGAGACCAGGACCAGAGGTTTTTCTAGATGTTGGCCAACGCTTTCTCGTCGCGTTCGGTCGGGGTGAGCTCGTATGTTTTCGGATCGAAAGTCTCCTCAGGCGGATGTATCGGCATTGGTAAGAGTCTGCCGGTAAGCAAGCTGCTTTCGAGCTGCTTTCGACCTCAATGTAAATGCATCATGTTGAGTTCATCCAATGCGTAATTGCTGCTATCTTGGACAGAACCATCGCCACTTGCCTGTTATCTGCATCACGTCGACTCTCGCTCACTCATTTAACACCTATCATTTATTATACTTGCTGCAAAGCAATATCTGGATTGACATGGACTCCGACACCATGCGAGCACTCTCGGATGCACTCAGTGACCGCGATACCCAAAGGCCCCCCCCTTCTTCCGCGAACAGATGATACCGTTCAACTGGACGAGCTACCAGACGAGCTGCTTGTGCAGATCTTACTCGAGCTGCAGCCAATCCCACGGGAAACCCTCAAAAGACCACAAGGCCGCCTCCCTCCTGTAGTCGGACTATGGCTCGTCAGCACCATCTCTTATCACTGGAGAGGGATCGCCTTGTCGCTGCCATCGTTGTGGTCGGTGGTGGAATAAGAAGATGCGCTATTCTCCCGCCATGTTGATCGAGCAGGTGCCCTTTTTGAAATGTACCGGTTGCAACTTTACAGGTCTGGAGATTCCAGGCTACGGGTCGTCGTAGATTTGGGGTCAAGAGAGTCACACCAGTACACCAACCGAATGCGACAGATGTTGTGGTCCTCGAGCAGTCGTTGGATCGAGCTAGATCTCGACGATGGCACACCGCACCAGTGGAACGACGACGGATTGCCATTCGTTCTCGACCCCCAATGCGACCTTTCCAACCTGCAGAAGGTTTACACAGGACGTTCAGACGATCTTGTGAAGGTTCTCCCAAGAGCGCCAGGACTTAAAACAGTCGTCTACCGACAGCTTACCGACTTTCCTACTACACTCTCTACATATAGCCGTCACGCATATCGTGCTGCATGCCGCCAAGTACCTCGAAGCCTTTCCCAATTTGGAAAGCCTAGTGCTTGCAGATTGTTTGTTCCAAACGGGAGCGCAATCGGCTGGTGGGACAGTACCCTCAGCGGTGCTAAGCCGTCTTCGCCACCTTCATTTGACTTTCCAAAGGACGGACGCCAATGCTCTGTTCAAGCACCTAAATTTTCCCAAGCTGGAGTCACTTGTGCTGGAGGGCACGTACGGTTGGTGTAACGTCTGTTCGGTCAGCAGAATCCTGCGAGAGTCAGGTTGCTCAGGAATCACGACACTGGCAATCCGACTTGATTCCGCGCTCGGCAGCGAACCATGGGCAGATCTACTTGCAGAAACACCATACCTTGAACGCCTGCGCATTCTTATTCACTACGACGTCAAATCATGGCATAATATAGAGGGTCTTTCGATCCTTGATTGGAACTCGATGTTACCTCTGAGGCGAACTCCAAGGCGCCTTTGCCCCCACATCAACATAATCGAACTCGACGTGTACTGTCATGGGGCCACGCCTCGAGAGTAAGGCTCGAAACATGCTCTCAAACTTGAATTGCTTTGACGGCTAAGTGAGTACACCGCCTAGACTAGATCGACTTTGGTTGCTCTTGTTCTGATGACTTGGGCTGATAGTTGATTGTAAATTGTAGAATGCGTCGGGCGGAGTTGTTCGATCGACCCGAAATACTTGAACTCCGCATCTTCATGTTGTGCAACCGTGTTCAAGCTGTTCGCACAATGAAAATTTGCAGCATGATTATATCGATATCGTACACGCCATCCATGCATTATGCAGTGACGACGAGGAAAGAACGTGATAAGACAGCTAACGCTGCAGCATCTACACAGCAACATTAGAATGATCAGTCTACCGAAGCTCGAACCAAACCCTCCACTTCTCGGCTGCAGGCCGCACCGTCCGGATCCCCCACCTCAATCGAGTCCATTCGGCACCTTGATCCCAGGTAACGCGTTCTGCACGTACGCAGTAAGAAGCCGAAGCATCAGCACGGTGTAGTATGCGTTAACCTACCGGCAGTCAAGACATACGATTCGCCTTCCATCACAATCGTATCCGGAAGGAGCGCAGGGCGCGTCAAGTGCGTATACAACAAGCTCTCTAGTGCTTCCTGAGAGAGACCCAATAAGAGAAGCCGCAACTTAGGCCAGGGTCTCTGTTGAGAAGAAGGAAGCAAACCGTGATATCCTCTTGATAGAGGCAAAACTCCAGCATCTCGTCCATCGTTGCTTCTCGCCTTTTCGTGCACGGTATGTCTGCGGACGCGTTCGACGCGCTGTCGCGTGTATTCTGATTTGATACTCCCTGAGACGCGTTACTTGATTTGGTTTGAGCTCGAGACAGAGGGCTAGAGCCTGTTTTGACAGTGATAGGGACAGCGTAGCACAGTGCGTCCGAGTCTTCCGTGCCAGAGTCTGATGCAGAGGAAGTGTTGACTATGCCGGGAAAAAGGAGCAGAGACGTTTGGTTCAGAGATAGGACATAGTCGCGTAGATTCACTGGCATGATGATGATGGCTGTTTGAGGTGAGGGATGGTGGTGAACAAGGAGAGAGGGAGAGAGTAGGGCGTGACCGGAAATGTCAAGCTGTCCATGTCATGACCTTCAAAGAAGCTGAATAATCCGCCCGTTCCAGCGTAACGCCATGGTATAGAGTACGAGCGGACACGACGAGCTGAGAACCTGTACAAAGCAAATTGGTATTACTTACTCACAGTGCTACAGTGAAGCAGGGACAGTGCTACAGTGAAGCAGGGACAGTGCTACATAGAAGGATGTCCAGCACAGCACGTTCTACGGTGTGTTCCCAAAATGACACATATAGGATGTACGTGTTGATGTTAGCCTCCCTGCCCATCCGTCACCGGTTGCCCTCCTTCACGGACGGTGACGAACCCAAATTCTTCAGCTAACCTACGATCTCCCCACCCAAGCCTGCAACACCTGCGCCGTCCGGTCCGGGAACTTATACGACTTCCACAGCGTCTGCCCAAACGTATGCACAATCAACGATATCCCAGTTTTCAGCTCTGCTCAACACAGAAACACATCCATCAGTCATCCATTCACCCATTCCAGCCTGATAAGTAGAACAAACGCACCATCTTCCAGAGCACTCAACCCCCTCAACCCCTCCCTAAACTCCGCCCGCGAGCTCACCAGAGCAGACGGGATATCATCCGACGACGAAGGAAGCTGGTATTCGGTCTTGACTTCTTGGACTTCGTGGAGGAGAACACATAGACTTTCTAAGATCCTGGGGATGTCGCGCTGGACGATCCCGTAGGAGTCTTGTGTGAATGAGTGGGCGGTTAGCGCGGTGAGAGCTGCAGAGCATGTTTTGTCAGCTGGAGAGAGGGAAGAGGAAGGGCGTAACGTACCCTGGATAGCAAACACATCAATCTCCCACGCGCTCACCATCCGCTCAACCTGCTTGCCCTGTCGTTGATTACTCCACCATCCAGACACAACAGCGTACTGGCTCTTCACAGGCGCGGGTACCACTCTCGCCACCGTCCCACTGACCTGCGCCGTCGGAACATACGCCATCAACGAACCCTTCGCCTTCTCCACTACCGCGACAGGCGCAGCGATAATCTCCGAGGACTTGGCCGACGCGGCGTTGACGACTTGGATAGTCGAGGAGCGGAATATCTCGGGGAGAGCAGCGGTGTCCACCAGCTCGTCAGCGACGGCGGCGACCGCTGACGAGGAGCCGAAGGTTTGTGATTGGGATAAAGGGCCGGATTTGAAGATACTTGCGTCTCTTCTGAGTTTCAGTTCTGAGCCGAGGAGATGGTCTGGGAGACTTGTGGATTGTCCTGTGGGGGGTGGTGCGGCGATGGGGAGAGGGGCTGGTCTGGGGACACCGCGGTCGGCGAGAAGTTGGTATGAGCTCCCGAGTTGGACGAGGAGGGTGCGAAGGAGAGGACTCCAGTGCGTTCCTTGCTTGGTGTTGGTGAAACCTGAGGATGTGGAGAATCGTAGGCTAGAGCTAGATAACGACTGGCCGAGCGATGGGGGCGGAAGTCCGGACGATGAAGTGGAAGAGGAGGAGCTGAGGGTGGAGTAGAGCTGCGACCTGAGCTGGGAGAAGTGCTTGTCTTCGAGTGTGGAGAGGTTCACTAGTTCCTTGTAGGCGAAGTATCGGAATATAGGCTCGGGAGAGCTAAGGCCTGCGATCAAGGAAGGTAGGACTTGAGAGGGTGCGATGTGGTGGGAGACGGCGAAGGGCTACACGTTGTTGATTTCAGCGGATCGTTGAAGAGCATAGGCGTAGGGATCATACCTTGGCCAAGACCACATCCATAATAGCGTCAATCGACTCCCATGTCCACAGAGTCCCCAGAGCCAACCTGAAAACAGTTCCCATGTGTGCGCCACGGAGGAACCTGAGGTTGCATCCGGCATGCCCGATAAAGTATTTCAAGAACGGGATGGTGCGCGAAGCCAGCGGCAGGGCCAGCGTAACGACTGGTAACGTGGCAGCAACCGCAAAGACCGCCATGATCGACGACGTGAGGAGGTTGGTGAGGAGTGCGACGGGTGAGAATGGTGTTCTTGGTGTCTCTGCGCGTGGGTAGTGGAACGAAAACCGGTCGAGTAGGATAACCCGGCTGAGGTACAGACCGGACACCATGAGCTGCGTGATGGCACCGACGATGATATGCGGGTTCAGGTAGTAGGGATGCTTTCTGAATGACACGTAAGTTTGGGTTCAAGGAGATTAGGAGGCGGATGCCATGTACCTCGAAAGAACAAAGAGCTTGGTCCCACCAAACGTGAATGCCAGCAGGATAGCCGAGGCGAGATACGCAGATAACGCGGTGGAGAAGTTTTTGAACAGTTGGAACGATTCTTGAGGAGATGTTGCCACCCTCTTAGTCACTGTAGAATACCTTCAACACAAGGTCGACGCGAATGCGATGACAAAAGATAGACTCACGCGTTAACCTCGACTTTCGCAACACAACTGCCGGGGCGATTCCCAAGGCCACTGTGAAGAACGGCGTGTATGAAATTGACCATCCTGGAGATAGAAGTATCCAAAAGAGCAAAGACGACAAGAAAGCCAAAGGAAGGATCCTCTGGTTAAGTCGTTTAGTGAGCTCGCTACGGACGACAGCCTCAAAGGTCATGGAACACGGTGGGGTTTGTTAGGGTTGGCATGGGTCAACTCAGGCGTGACCCCAATATTGATGCGATCATTAATTCTGACCAGTACTCTGCCTCCTCCGGTTAAGTTCGAAGGACTAGCTGAAGCGCTACCTCTTGGAGAAATTAAAGCTCTTCTCATCTTACCATCGTGTTTACCACTGTTCTTATCAACTAGATTTTTGCTCCGTTCGGAGAGATATGTGATGGCTTTTCTGAACCCCTTTACCAGAGCTGGAACTCCCGTGGAGTAAAACACCGGTTGTACTTCTCTGCCACCCGAACGCGCGGATACGTCACGCTGCCTCTTGAATCCTCTTTCTCTTGGGACCACTCTCTCACCAAAATCACCGGCTGTGTATGCCCCCACCAGAAGTCAAAGCTGCGCCATGCCGAGTTCGTCTCGTTCCTCGCTACCGCCCAGATCTTCATTCTGAAGTCAGATCTCTCTCTTGTCACAGTACCGAACCGGTAAAACCCTGGGGAAAGGTAGCTTCTCCATCGTAAAGGAAGCATTCCATGTCGACTCCGGAAACGTCTATGCATGCAAGATCATCAACAAGAAGCTCATGACCGGAAGGGAGGCCATGGTTCGTCTGCACTCCATCTAGGCATCTCTTGTTTCATCTCATGAGCGATATCCTCCATACAGGTGCGGAATGAGGTGAAGGCCTTGAAACAACTTTCTTATGGACATCCGAACGTGGTGACGCTGCACGACTACTTTGAGGTGCGCTCGCCTTTTCCTCTTCCAAGGATGCTTACGAAGCTGGCTCTCAGACGACGAACAACATCTATTTATGTTTCAATATGTGTACCGGAGGAGAGCTGCTTCAGAGGATCCATCGCCGAGGCACATTCAATGAAAGGTGAGTAGATACTGTGCGTCTAATGACTTGACATAACATTCGCCGTTAGAGATGCTGCAGCGCTCATGAAGAAGCTCTTTCATGTTGTAAAGTACATACACGACACCGGCATTGTACATCGAGGTCCGTCGCGCACTCTTCCTTTCTACATTGTCCTTGTCTAACCTCCTATGTTCAGACCTCAAACCAGACAACCTCCTCTTCGACACCGATGCGGAGGACGCTGAGATCCAAGTAGCCGATTTCGGACTTTCGAGAATCATGGACGAGCAAAAGATGTCCCTGCTCACGGAGGTGTGCGGAACTCCGGGATACATGGCCCCTGAGATATACAAGAAACGTACTTTCTCCTTCTCTACCCACCCCTTCGCCGAACCTTTTCTCAACTATCCGTTGTTCAGTCGGTCACGGCAAAGCCATGGACATCTGGTCCCTCGGTGTCATCACCTACTACGTTCTAGTCGGCTACACCCCCTTTGAGCTGGCTTCAACGGAGGCGGAGATGGACGCAGTCGTAGCGGGCGAGTACCGGTTCGAGCCAGAGAAATACTGGTCGAACATCTCCGAGGCCGCCAAAAACTTTATCGCGCATTGTCTGGTGATCGAACACGGGAATCGACCATCGGCAGAGACTGTCCTCCAGCACAGGGTGAGCTCGCTTTTTGTTGCGCAGCGCGGGTTTTTCTGATTCTCGAGGGACTTCAAGTGGCTTACGGATGGTGGGAATGTGTTGCTGGATCCGACGGGAAAGAAGGATGAACCGTTCAACTTGCTACCAAACGCGAAAGAAGCGGCTGCGGAAAAGCATACATGTGCGTGCATATTCTCTCGCGACCCTGTCCGTGCTTTTCTAATACCAACGAATCTCGCAGGGGACTGTATGGCGAAATCAGAAAAGGCTCTCCGCCGGTACACCATTCCTCTAGACGACGGGTGCCTTGGTGGGGACTTTGAGACCATGAGGGAACGAGTGGCAGCGTGGGTGCATGAGTCGGATAGAGTACGTCGCTGGCACTTCCGACTCTCAGCATTAACTAACCTGACCTTTCTTCTCTCACAGGAGGATCTGAGCAAGACTGAGATTATCCATCAATTACCAGGGCAAGATCTTGGTCCCTTGGGACAGACTCCGAAGCTGGCATCCTACACAGATTCTACATAAGATTCATAACACGAGTGTCGTTTACTGCGTTCCTCCCGCACAGCTCCTTGCCCATCTAAACTTTTCATAAACGGTATACCCCTCTCCGGACCAGGCGTCAGATTCGATTCTCTTCTTCTACTATCGGACAACATTCGCTATCTATGTATGCCTCTGTCGAAGTACCCGTCTCTACCGACCGGGGACAAGGACATTAATACTATTCACCACCCCAACTCTTCCGATACATGCAAATGAGTGCACCAAGTTCACTTCGGCAGCGTCTCCTCGATGAGATCTTTGATTCGTTGACGACTGTAGCCTACTTTATCCGCTGCGCTCTTCAGCTCCATCTCAAGGAAGGCGCATTCGATCACGTCTGTCCAAGGAGGAAATTTGCTGGCCTGCATGGGCCAGACGGAGGTGATGGGTCGCAGCTGCTTGCATAATGGGCGATGGGGAAGTGACGGGTGAGACCATGCTGCCTTTTGTCATTTCGGCGAGCCTGAAAGCAAGGTCAGACAAGGCGATGGCCAATTGGAGGAACGGCGAGGCTTACAGTACGTGATTATTTGACATCCGGCACAGCGCGAGAGAGACGCCATTGTGAGGGAAACAAAGGATCAAACTTTATTAATATCCAAGTAGCGATGGGGAACTGGAAGACGTTTACCAGCATCCTTCGTACACCCCAGGGATAAACCGCCTTCACCAACTCGATCATCTTAACCGGCCACATCTCCTGCTGCCAATTCGGCGGCGGAGACTTCTTGAGCTCCGAAACGACATGATGGATGTTAGCCAGGATCATAGGAGCTTGTGAACGCCAGTACGTCTTGGGCCATGTACCGCCCGGATTTAGCGGTGCCATTCGGTTTAGCAGGACCATGAGTTCTTGGTGGACATCGAGAGCTGTTTTGCGCTCTGGACCGGTATTGCAGAGGTAGACGTGGACGCCCTCCATCAGTAGCTTCAGGAGCTCTTGCGTTATCTCTGGGAATTCGAGGACGATCTTGTCGAATGCGAGACGCGCGTTGGGGTATCGAGTCACGGTAGAGGCGAATGACATTGACGCGGGGCCTTTGGTATCCTGAAACCACAAGATACACGTTCGGAACAAGCTGACCTGGTCCTTGGTTATTGGTTTTAGCAATCCGACGTACACGGCGTCCTTGAACTTGAACCTCAGACGAGGGCTGCCGTCTATAAGCCTGGTCTGGAACCAAGGATGCGCCAGGAGCTTGTTCGCCCGGTGCGTGTCGAATTGCCTCAGGAATGTCCCCATGAGGGTGAACACGATCGTGGAGAACCCGAGGAACGTCTTCTCCTGCGTCGTGCACTTGCCCCGCGGGGTATGCGGAAAGTGTAGCTGGTTGATGACGGGGTGTGTCCTATCGCATCTGCAGGCGAACCGCTCCTTCTTCATGGCGACGAGTTTCTCGCGGGTGTCATGGCTGAATAACCAGCGGGCGAGATCGGCAGAGAACCGCCGGTGGTGTTTGAGGATCTTGTTGGGGGTCGATGGGTCTTGCCAAAGCTTGTTGAGAGCGTTGTGGAGGACCTCGATACAGACGTTTGTGAATGACCGTACGATCTGAGAAGCGAGGATCTCTTCTGGCGAAGAATCGATTCGATCGTCAGGGGGGAGAGGTCCGCATGGAGAATGCAGATAAGTATGTTGGGTGTTGGCGACGTCATTGGGAAGTCTACAGATGCTGGCTGTGTTCACGGCGGGTGGAAGGCACGGGCGTAGGTTTGACTGGAGAAGGGGCGGTTACGGAGGTCAAGCTCCTCGACGCGGCAGGTTTATAAGTGCTTGGATTCTGGATGGCGCAAAAGCGCTGTGCTCGCAGAACAAGAGATGCGCCATTGTCCATGGTGGTACTAGCTCAAGGGGGTGGCCAAGAGGGGGTGGCGGGACGCGGGCAAACAATTGGAGTGATGGTCGATGATCTGTTTTCAACGCCCATGTCTGCCGCGAAATTCACTTCACCTTGCTTGTTGTCATACAACGCTGCCGCTGTTGCTAAAATATCGCGAAGACCGGGACACTAACTTGGCGAACTTCTGTCCATCTCCCATACGGGGCGTTTGAGACGATGGATATGCAAAGATCTTGGGCAGCGCTGAAAGGCAACTGAGTAACGTTACGTTGGCCTAGTAGGGCCGCAGTTTCCAGCTCTTCTCATGGGCTTGACTCAGGCTTGGCTCCTCATGATACCATCGATTGGACCAGCTCCCCTGGAAATCACAGCTTGAACCAGAGACTACGTGCAGAACGGCGAGCGTTCCACTTGATAACCTCCGAGTCGGGGTGGCATGGCTGATGCACTGAAGAATGGATGTATGGCGCGATGGCTTCGTCTGACGGAAGTCGTTGCCCATATCACCTTTCATGGTAAGCAGCACGATATTTGGTCTACGTTGCTCATGCTACGTATTCACCCCAATCGGTAATCTTATTTTACAGTTTGGTTTGTGTCTGCAGAGTATTGAAGACGAATACGCCCTGCATGAAGCGCTCACTCAGACTCCCAAGATCTTCGCATTGGCGAGCTTGATCCCTGATTCGTGACTACACAAGTTCACCGTAAGATCGTTCTAAGCATCATCAAAGCTTTTCTAACACAGCGCTAATACTGTCCCTACTTAAACAGATGGTCTCGTTTTAATCCAAAGATAATCCAACCGAACCCTCCCACCTAACCACCAGCATGTCCACCACCAATAGACCCACCATTTTCATCCTCGGCGCGACCGGGCAGACCAGCGAATTCATACTCAAGGGATTCTCGCCACCGACGCCTTCAACGTCGAAGCTCTCGTTCGACCCTCCTCCTCCCAAAAACCCGAAGTCGAAGCCCTGCGCCAATTAGGCATTCCTATCCGCCTTGCCGACGCCGCTGGCTCCTTCGACGACCTAGTCGATGCTCTGACGGGCGTCGACATCTTCATCAGCGCGATCGGCGCGACCGACCAGCTCGAGCAACTCAAACTCGCTGACGCGGTCAAAGCAGCCAAAGTGAAGCGCTTCATTCCCTGCGGATTCTCCGCCGTCGGTCCAGTCGGCAACGTGATGAGCTTGCGGGATAAGAAAGAGGAGGTGTACAACCACATCAAGAGGCTGCGTGTCCCGTTCACCGTCATCGATACGGGGCAGGAGCCAGATCAGCGCACCGAGGATTCCGTCGGGCAAGTTGGATGCAGCGTTGCTCGTACCAGTGCGCGAGGTGTACGCGGGGGGGCGACGCGCCGAATATCATCACCGACCTCTGGGACATCGGGGTCCTTGTTGCACAGATCATACAGGACGACAGGACGCTCAACCAGTACGTCGTCACCATTGACGAAGTTCTTTCCCAGAACGAAATCAATGCCACTGTGGAGCAAGTGACAGGCGAAAGGGTTGAGCAGACCACTGCGAGTAGAATGAAGATTGGCTGCAGGACCTTCCTTTCCGCCTCGATCGAATTCTGACCTCATTTACGAAGGTGACGGCTGACGGAATCGTACAGCGTCTCAAGAAAGCCAGAGAAATCTCGGCGGCTGATCCCAGGGACACGAAGAAACAGCTCGAGGTGATCGCGATAGAGTACATTCACAGCAAATACGTGCGGGGGGATAATTCGCCTGCGTATGCCAAGTACTTGGGGTATCTGGACAGCAGAGAGTTGTATCCGGGTGTTAAGACGAGAAGCTTCCGCGATTACGTTGCGGATGCACTGGGCGGGAAAGAAGGGAAGCTGTATCGGCACCGTCCCAGCTCGGAGTAGTCGTATGTGACGATGGTTCCTGTTCACCTACTTTGATACTAGAGTAAGGTTTGGTTAAACAGGACTTTGTTCTCGATGAGCTCTGCAGTTATCTTCACAAACTAATAAATACGATTCATAATGATACTGTCGTAAGCTAATGTACATAACTTGAAAGGCTCAAAGACTTCGTTCACGACTCGGAATGCAATCAAGGCTCCGCCTTCCCCAAGTTCTTATTAAAGTTATCGTCCGCATCCTTGAACGGCACAACCGCATCGCTGCCCCAATTATCCCCGTTCAACGCATCCCTCGCCGCCTGCGTCATCGCCTCCCAAGGGATCATCGGCTGCTCACCCCCCTTCGACCCTCCAGGCGCAAGCTGGTGCGTCCCGAGCTGCGCGTACGCGATGTACGGGCGCGTGCCATCCGACTTCCAGCTGGTGGTTTTGCCGTATTTGCCGTGCTCGGAGGTGGAGAGGGCGGTCATCTTGGGGGAGGATTTGTTGATGTCGTCGACCCAGACGACGGCGGCTTCCCAGTCGTGGCGGTGGCCGACGGCGGGGGATGGGTTGTCTTTGGGCATGTACCTGAGAAGCGCAGAAAGTTAGTGTTGTGAAAGGACACTGATATGGAGGGAGACGTGATACTCACCAGCTGTACATGATGGCGTATTGATCACCGTACTTCTTTCCGCGGACGTACACCTGCCCTGTGCTGCTAGAACACTGGCCGTTGTGGGTACCGCCTTTCTTCAGTCCTCCACTGAAATAGGGTTAGAAAAGTTGATCAGCGTCACAGTCCGATGTACCAAAGATAAATGCTGCAGCTCACCTCCAGTTCCCGTCCTTGTCGACGGCTGGGAACGGCACACAGCCTGTCTCGACGCTCAGGTATGGTTTGAACCGCTTGAACGCTCTTCCCCAGGGGCCGCTGGTGTTGACCTCTGCGAACCCGACGACGTCTTTGTGGCCGATCTTCTCGCCGCGAGGGGCGAGAGGTGTGCCATTGGCGAGGGTGGAAAGCCCGGTGGCGAGGAGGCAGGCTTGGGTGAGGGTGAAGAATCGCATTACGTGGTCAGAGTGCGAATATAGATGGGAGTGTTTGGAGGAGGGTAGGAATGGATGATTGCTTGAGTTGGCAGATGAGGATGAAGGATGTTTCTAAAGTTTTGGGAAGAAGCAACGCACCTTATATACCATCCAGCCAGAGAGCGGAGAGCACAGCGTACAGAACAGCGACCCTGTGCAAAGACGTCAGTGTACACCTGGTGTACACAGAGCCTGTCGTTTAGAGTGCAGGATTTCGCTCCATCATCGTGGAGCACACCCTCGGTAGAGTCGGCGCAGGAGCTGAGGCTGCGTTCTGTGCACAGGCCCCCATCAAATTGCGCACAACTCAATGCAAAGGTGGGGAGCATCCGTTCATTGATCGTAAACTCGGTTTGTGCTGGTGTGACAGGGGCTTGGCAAGTGTTTCGTCAGTCGTACACTGCCAACAGCGTTGAGAGTATTCACGCGGAAAGAACACGGAGAGTGAAGGATGCACATCGTAATCACACGTCTGAAGCTGTGGTGTAACGGTAAATGGCATTGGAAGCAAGAAGTTAAGCAAGAATGCCTTCAATGAGCTCTCCGATCCTCTTCCCAGAATACCCCCGCCACAAGAGCCAGCGTATGCAGCTTTCCCTCGAGTCTCATGTATTGAGGAATTACGGACTTCAGGAATAGAGGCAAACAGCTGGGGTCCATCGGCCAGACTGTAGTGATACCGCTTAGTGGCTTGTAAGTCGGGCGATGGGCTGCCCATGTTTTCTTTTGACACTACTGAGAGCCTGAAAACGGACTGTGAGAAGATGGAGGACAGTCAAGGAGGAAAGGGATTCACAGTAAACGAGGACCTTGCAGCCTGAGCAACGGGAGAGCAGAGCCGTTGTTTCTGGGCCTGGTGACGTATGTACTTTGAGAGCGAGAACAAGCTATCTGTAAATAGGAGCTCGCCGCGTTTCCTGGGGCAGCTAGGATTGCTGCAATCCGTGCGTTCTCGGAGGTGATGTATCTCTCTGAGCAGTCCCACGTAAGATGCTGATCCAGGCGGGTCTTCCTTGTATTTTTCCTGCCACGTCAATATTTTCATGATCTGCACCAGACTTTTGCGCTGAAGCATAGGGTGGATAGCTTTGATAAACTCCTTCAGTTTCTCCACTTGAAGTCGCTCTGGCCAGCGATGCAACCCGTATATGTTGAGTAGGTGCAAACATTCCTCTGTCTTCTCCACGATGAAAGCGGCGTCGAGACGCCAGAGCTCCTTTGATCAGGATCTCCCCAAGCGGCTGATGACGAGCTGGTCCAGGAGCAGCATGAGGTCGCATTGGGTTTGGATGGCCCTTCTCTTCCTGCGTAGTCGCCGCTCCAGTAACGGTATATGTTTCCGCCGATCGCCATGAATAACCTATGCGGGAAATCAGGAAACTTCAAGATGGCTTTGTCCAGTGCAGTGGCAGCTCCGGGGTACGTCGCTGCCTGCACGATGAAAGAGAAGACGGCGGAATCCTTCGTGCCTTCGAACCACAACAGGCATATTCGGAACATCTTGACCTGATTCGGACCTAGAAGGTAGCACGATAATCGGAAGAATGCACGGTCTTCGGGATCGACTGGTCCGACTTCTGGAATGGTGGATGGATGGGTATTGGGGACGAGGATCCTCGCAGCGCGTACTGGGTCGAACCGCCGCATGACCGCGGCTAACAAGCCAAAGAGGAGCCGGGGGAACGTGTCCCACAGAGCTTGGGTGTAGTCCTCCGGTATCTTTTGGCCTACGTTGTAGGAATGCATGGAGTCGATAACTCGATTCGACCTGTCGCATCGGCACTCCATCTTCTCGTTCTTCATAGCGTTGAACTTCTCCGCGCCTGGTGAAGGACAGTGCCCAATCTGCTATGATATTGGTCTCCATTGGATATTTGGCTGCGAGTAGAGCGGCAGTGGCGTCCAGCTCATATTTGTTGGTGAGATCCATGAAGCAGAAGTATATGAAGTCTATGCATGCGTTGTTATATTCCGGAAGCGGGTTCAAGGACCTGACGTAAGAGGGTGTGAAGTTGGCGGCGATGATGTGGAGGCAGAGGAGGTTTCTTGTCCCGTCGAGATTTTAGGTAGCCATTTTCTGCTTTACGGTGACGATCTATGGCTTCAGATAAGATGTTGAAAGAGCAAAAGGATATGACATGCGCGCTGCAGACATGCCAGTGAGAAGGGAAGAGAGCATGCGGTGTCGTGACTTACAACAAACTTTTTCTTGGACGTGATGCTCTCTGCCGTAGCCGCAAGAAAAGCCAGACCGAGCTTCCCTCCACCAACTATGGAGGATCTACTCCCCTCTGCAGCAGCATACATACCACAACCGTCCCAAAATCTATTCCAAATCGACGACCAAACGGTCCTCGTCGTGCTTCCACATGGATCACAGCTACCTTTGACAGGCACCTATCAGCTCCAGGTTCTAGCCGGGATCGTCGCCTTCGCTGGAGGATCTCTTACGCCCTCTCCGACCTGGTACCGGGTCTTTGCGCCAACGTGCTTCCACGTTCCCAGCATCAAACATATCTCCCCCCTTCCCAACTCAGCAGTACCAGCGTTTGTGCCCAAAAATCTTCAGACGAGGATACAAGAAGCCCAGTCCACCTCATCTATCATCCTCATTCGCTCGCTGCGTACGAATATCAATCGAGTGATGACAGTATGTCACCCATTCCGCGATGTGTTTCCTGCTCAAGAGCGTCGAGAGTTGGGGATAGAAGGGATTTCGGTAGGTCTTTGCTTCTGCTTCACGCTGCGAAATCTAAAGCCAGCGGACAGATACCGACAGTGGGAGAGTATCTGCCGTTCTCTCTTCCTCCTTCGTGGGAACCCTCTCTATTGTCGTTCGACTCGATCGAGTCGGATACACCACCCGTAGCTCTTGTCCTTGGCCCAAGGAAAACTGGCAAAAGTACCTTTGCACGGACTGTGCTTAATCGCATGCTTACCAGGTAGTTGTCGACCCTTTTCTACTTTTCGCTCTCCCAGGTCACTGAGTTCTTTCTACCTCGTAGACATCACAAAGTAGCATTTCTGGATTGCGATCTTGGTCAAGCTGAGTTCACACCAGGCGGCATGATTTCCCTCCACATCGTTGAATCCCCGGTATTTGGTTAGCATCGATTTTTCTCTCAGACACGCGTTTCCTGACATCACGTTTCACAGGCCCGCCCTTCACCCATCCCTCTCTCTCCCACACAGCACATTTTGTAGGAAGCACATCAGCAAGAGACTCTCCCGAACGCTACCTTTCCGCAATCCGACACCTCACCTCTGTATACCGCGAAGAGGTTGCCTTCTCCTACACCGACGATGACGATGACGAGCTACTTACATCCTCAACACCAGAGGAATCCCATGCAACCCCAAGTTCATCACTTATCCCACTCGTCGTCAACACCATGGGCTGGACAAAAGGTCTCGGCAAAGACCTACTAGACCAAATAATCGAGATCGTCCAACCAAGCGATATCATCTCCATCCAACCTCCCGCATACGACGCGGGCGCAGCCGCACAAACCTTCTCCCTGGCTACCTCCTCCCACGTCCGTGTACACGAAGTCGACCCGATGCCGCTTAGTCCTCTCTCCGAGAGATACTCTGCCAAGGACTGGCGAGCTATCTCCACCCTATCGTACTTCTACGCCTCATTCTCCCCCACCCGCGCTCCCAAATCGCTCAATGAGACGACAGCCCGCGATTGGATCCCGCCGATCCCACTATCCGCCAAACCGCCGTACGAACTTGACATCGAGAGGGCGATTGACGGGGTGTACCTCGTTGGCGCAGAGAGCGAAGACGTCGTCTCGGATGAAATTGGAGGCGTTCTCGTAGGCGGGTTGGTAGGCCTCGTGCGAAATACCGCGGGGGATGAAGACGATGATGCGCAGATGGACTTGGGCTTGGACGGCGAGAAGAAACGTCTGATACCATACACCCAAGGCCGACCGCCGCCTTCGCCTTCCGACTCCGAATGTATCGGTCTAGCGTTCATACGGGCTGTCAACGCGTCACGGACGAGCTTGCATATGCTTACGCCGATTCCGCCTGCGGTGCTGGAGCAGGCGAGTCCACGGGTTTTGGTGAAGGGGACGGATCCGTCGTTTGAGATGCCGATTTGGGGGTGGGTGCCGTTTGGGGGGAAGGAGGTGGAGATGGTGGAGAGGCCGTATCTTGTGTGGGGTAAAGCGGAGGGAGTGGGAGCGACGAGGAGGAGGGTGAGGAGGAATTTGATGAGGAAGGGGCAGATGTAGGCTGCTCGGATAGTGCTTGTGAGTTGTTTCTCATTCATGTTTCTGTGCACTCCAGCTTACACGACGCCTAGTGTTTCTAGTCTTAGCTACATACCGAATGCATCCAGTGTAGCTTGCACTCTGCTCTCACCGCTTTCAGCCAACTGCAAAGTGGCGTCGGTGCCGACATGCGGATTAAAGCACATCACTGAAAAGTATCAGTAGAAACGCCAACTGCAACTCAGCCGGCTTGCTTCTTGCTTCCACTACCATTGGTCTGATTGGTCATCCACGATGCCCTTCTTCGCTGCTGTCGCCAATGCTGCCGGCCACGTTGCCGATCTACTCAACCTGCCTCGTGCTCCCAATGTAGACCCACTCATCGCATGTAGTGTCGTCTCAGGACTTGCCTCCCTCGTCCTCGTTCGCCGCCTTCAAGCCCAAACCTTTACCCTCGGCCTTGAACATCAAGCTTCTCTCTAACCGGAACACAATGTTATTGACTGCCCTCGCTCCGTCATCTTCAAAACTATCCTGGCTTTACTCCCCAAGCCTCAGAGGCTCCCGGAAATCGCCCCCAGGTTCACCCTCGTCCAACCGGTCTCAGTATGCCCTGCGCCCTTGGTCAACCGCATCATCAACGTCAGCAAGCCTGTGTGTCCTACTACTGGAAGCATGTTACTTAATACAATAATACACAACTACTTGGCTACTCAACTTTGCAAAGGCTTATGGGTGTTACGATTCATAGCGTACTTGGCCTTGTAGAGTAGATGTACCGGCAGTGGACGGCTGAGGAGTGGTGCGCATTGATGGTGCCGGCCCGCGCATCGATCACGTGCGCAGGTTATGAGCTGGCAATCATCACATGACGTCTCTCTTTAGTTTTATCCACTTTGTTGCTAGGTACACATACTCACGGCCTCACCATGCTCATTATTCATCTTTGTTACTAGACTACTTGGTGTGCTGCCTTGCAGATCATCCCCGGGGTCTTACACTTGGATAAAACTCTAAAAAGCTTGGCAGAAAACTCAAACTTGGCTCCCTCAGACACTATGGCAATAACACCAGTGCCTGCAACTTCCACCCCTCCACATTGGACTCTTCCCAACCTGGCCCTACTTGGTGAGGCAGAAATCGCAAACACCAACAACCTCAACAATGTTGGTGATGATAGGCAGAAATTTGCTGCTGCCATTCTGGCAAAAACCATGTCAGACATCAATGATCAGTTGGTGGCAAGGTTGGCAGGGTTATGGACAAACGCAGAGCAGCGTGTGGTGCAGTTGGAGGAGGATGTGTTGGCTTTGGTGGATATGGTGTGGGATGCAGAGAAGCATGCGGATAGGCTGGAGGCATTGGTTTCAGGAGGGTTGGGAGGCAGGACAGCACAGAATGGGCCTTGTCTGGCAGCGCCTGAGAAGTATAGTGGGGACTTGCAGGCCAAGGCAGAGGAGTTTGCAATGGCAATCAGCATTGCAGCAAAGTTTGAGGTTTTTGCCTCTGACAAGCTCAAGATCTTCTGGTGCTAGTCACACCTCATTACCAACGCCGCTGCCTGGTCAGCAACAATCACCCACAACAACTTGCAGGACCCCACGCGCCTCCACTTGCCCGCCTGGATTGCCGCCTTCCGTGCTCAGTTCTGTTCGCAAGATCAAGCGGAGGACACGCGCAACACCATTGCCAGCATTTGGATGGGATTGAAGACCATCTTGCAGTATGTGACGGAGTTCCGTGCCCACCGCAACGACCTTCCCTACGACAAACGCAAAAGTGGCTTTGTCCTCAAGGCATTCAAGGACAGAGTCACGGTGGAGATTGCAGAACGGCTCTTACACATGCAGCCCTGGCACAGGACAATTGACGAAGCACTGAAGTACCTCTTGGACAACGAGAAGGACTGGGCTTCACTGGCGTCACGCCGGCAGCTCCTTGCGTGTTCGGAAGTGGCAAAGCAGCGTTCAGCGTTGACAGCTCAGGCAACACCTAAGCCCTTCCCTTTCCTTCAATTCCTTTGGTACCCACTTTTGTCCCCTTTGTTTGTCCCCCCTGTCACTCAGCCCCTTTGACCAGTCCTTGCAGTCCCACCTCCTCACCTTGTCAATCCAAACACAATGGATGTTGACATGGCCCAGGTCCGGTGTGGTGATTGCGGGTTGCCTCGCCACAGGAGGTGTGGATACACAAAGGCTAGAGTCCGGCAGGCATGGGGTTGCAACGCAGCAGCTCTGCCCTCCGTCTTGTCCCCATCCCAGTCCCCAACATTGTCACTGTTTTTGTCCCGGGCACCGGATTTTGTACATGCCAATCCCAAGTAACTGCACCAGGTGCGGCTAACCGAATTTTATTGTTGACTCCCCTCCCCGAGTTCGCAGACGTCTACAATGTCTGCGGTGTGCAGTGGTTCATGCCAGAACCCCACATTCCAACTTTCATTCATTTTGAGATCCCACTGGAGGAGCTCACAGCACTGAAGGAGTTTATCAACAAGAACCTGGCAAAGGGGTACATCCGGCCTTCAAACGCGCCATGCGGCGCTCCAGTCTTCTTTGTCAAGAAGAAGAACAGTGACCTTTGTCTTGTCGTCAACTTTCAGGCGCTGAACGTCATCACTTGGTCCGACTCCTACCCCATCCCTCTCTCAAACGAACTACTTGATTGGCTCAAAGCGGCAAAGGTGTTCACCACACTGGATATGCGTTGGGGCTACTACAATGTCCGCATCCGTGGCAGCGACGAGTGGAAAACGTCATTCTGTACGCGCTATGGGCAGTTCAAGTTCCTTGTCATGCAGTTTGGGCTCAAGAACACGTCGGCAGCCTTCCAGCGTATGGTCAACGAGCTGTTCCATGATTTGGTTGATGTCTCAGTGGTCCTGTACTTGGACGACATCATCACCTTCTCCAAGGACAAGTCAAAGCACAACGAGCAGGTCCGGGAAGTTTTGAGGCGTCTTTGGGAGGCCGACCTCTTCTTGAATCCGGCAAAGTGTGAGTTCCGGACAAAGGAGGTCAACTACCTTGGGCTGAAGATTTTGCCCAGCCACATCGGCATGGATCCTGTGAAGGTGCGCGGCATCACGGACTGGCCGGCACCTCGGAATGTCAGTCAGGTTTTCCAGTTCCTGGGGTTTGCCAACTTCTATTGTTGTGGGTGGATTGGCTGCCATTTGCCGAGTTTGCTTATAACAACAGGTTGCATTCAGCAATTGGCATGTCTCCCTTCTATGCCAAGTACGGCTACCACCCATCTTTCTCTATTGACCCAGTCAGTGCCAACACCATTCCCGCTGCTGATGATTGCCTGCGGCACCTAGCTGAGGTTCAGGAGGAGTTGAAGTCAATGCTGGAGATGGCAGCAGTGAAGATTAAGGTCTACCACAATGCCTGGGTGGATGAGGCGCCGGATTGGGTTGCCGGAGATATGGTGTTTGTGGAGCGTGCCAATCTGCGTTTGGTTTGCCCAAACAAGAAACTGGACTTCAAGCGTTTTGGGCCATTCAAGGTGACGCAGAAGATTTTGGACACTGCCTATTGCGTTGAGCTGCCAGCTACGTGGAAGATTCACAATGTCTTCCATGTCTCATGCCTGGTACCAGCATTGGCAGACACCATCATTGGCAGGAAGCAGGTACCGCCACCGGCAATTGAGATGGAGGGTGGGGCGGAGTATGAGGTGAAGAGGATATTGGCATTGCGCAAGAGGAAGACTGGCATGCAGTATCTGGTGCGTTGGGTTGGGTATGGAGAGACAGAGGATCAGTGGGAGCCGGAGGAGAACTTGGAAGGTGCGCAGGAGGCAATTGTGGAGTTTTTGGCAGCGGAGTTGGCAGGCAGGACCAGGAAGAAGGCCCGTCGACGCCGCCGGAGTTGAGAGGGGCAGCGTTCTTTCTTTGGATTGGACTTTTCTTTTTGCACGGACCGAGTGTTACAATACATAGCGTACTTAGCCTTGTAGAGTAGATGTAGTGGCAGTGGATGGCTGAAGAGTGGCGCGCATTGATGGTGGCGGCCCGCGCGTCAAGCACGTGCGCGGGTTACGTGTTGCCAACCATCACGTGATGTTGCTCTTTAGTTTTATCCACTTTGTTACTAGGTACGCATGCACACGGCCTCATTGTGCTTATTATTCATCTTCGTTACTAGACTACTTGGCGTGCTGCCTTGCAGATCATCCCCGGGGTCTTACAGTGAATGCGCTCAGCGCGTTCAGCTAATACTAAACTTTGTTATTAGACTATTACGTGTGCTGCCTTGCAGACCCTCGTCCGAGTCTTACACCACTGGGATGCATTCTATTGTTGACTCGGACCGTGGCTGAAGAACAAGGTGCACAACACCCCGGAGTTGGAGAAGAGCACACTCACGGAGATGATCACGTGTGCGGTGAAGGCAGAACAGCAAATGCAGGAACGCACGCAGAAGGTTGCACAGGAGAATGCGGGGGCTGTGCACTATGGCACCGGTCCCGCTACCCAGACCCCAAAAGCATTTGCGGCAGTACCCTGTACCTTCCCTCCGTTTACCCCGCCCGCTTGCCCAGCTCCTGCCACAACCGCTCCTTGTGACCTGTACGCTATGGACGCTGATGCAATGCACATCCAGGTGGCGCAACTGGTGAGGAAAATAGAGGACTGGTGCAGATATATTGCTGGGAAGTGTTGGGGCTGTGGGGCTACGGACCACCGCATGCACAAGAGGAACCATGCGCAGGAGACGTGCACGCACTGCCAGAGGTTGGGCCATGTATTGGGGGGATGTAGGACAAAATTCTTTGGCAGACCTCCCGCCGCCGCCCCTATCCCTCAAGAGGAACAGATTGCCACTCTTTGCGACTGGCTCACTATCCTGGAGAGGGAGGAGGTTGCCGCCGCCACCAATGCAGCTGCCCCTGGTCCCCAGGGTTTTTAAAGCGGGTACCCATTGCTGCGCCGGCAGTACCCAACAGACATTCTTTTTCTGTTCTCTTGTCCTTGTACAATTTGCAACCCTCATGTACGCTTTGATTCACGTGTGAAATAAATTTGCACTTGTTGCATTTCCAAGTATTTGTAAGACCCCAGGGATGGTCTGCAAGGCAGCACGCGAAGTAGTCTAGTAACAAAGATGAATAATGAGCATGGTAAGGCCGTGAGTATGCGTACCTAGTAACAAAGTGGATAAAACTAAAGAGAAACATCACATGAAGGTTGCCAGCTCATAACCTGCGCACGTGCCTCTAACGGCACATGATCAATGCGCGGGCCGGCACCATCAATGCGCGCCACTCCTCAGCCATCCACTGCCGCTACATCTACTCTACAAGGCTAAGTACGCTATGTATTGTAA
>ML178883.1:0-19756 GCA_004369125.1 Pterulicium gracile
CGACGCATGAGGATGGACCTCAGCTTCTCGGTAGGAATCTCCTCCGAAGAATCACTGCCAGTCTCGGTACCGTTCGCACTGCCGAAGAAAGTCCTCGAGTCTTCGCAGACGGTGTCTTCCTCAGGTAGAGTACCATTGAGCATGTAGTTGCGGAAGTGGGCATCCATGCAAGCGTTTCCAGGAAGAGCCATCATGCCGTGCTGAACGTGAGAGTCAATATAATGCTGACAATATGCAGCGCAAACAGCAGGTGGACTAACCCCAGGAATATCGTAGGTAAGGACGCGAGAGCCGGGGAACTTGGCAGATGTTTGTTTAGCGCTGTTCACGGGAAGATTTTAGACTGGCACACGTAGGGAGTGAAGAACCTTACGCGATGAGAGGAGTGACGGGGTCGACGGTGTTGCCGACGAAGAGTAGAGGGAAGCTGGTGTTTGCGCCCATAGGACCTGAGGAAGAAAAATGTTGAGATCAGCCAGATCTCTTGCTGTGAGAAAAGAAACGCATACCTTGGAAGTTATCAGGGTTGACCTTCCATCCACTGTCCATTCTCGATTAGTCAGTAGATCCTCCAAACAAGTCAAGTACCGAGAGATGACTCGAAAACTCACGCGCATGATACGCGCACTCCTTCGACAGCACCAGCCAAGTACTCCGACGCATTCCCGACGCGAAGAGAGTATTCCTGCAACTCCTCCGCAGTGTCTTCTATAATCGCCGTATCCGTGCACCTAAGAGCGACAGTCACATAAGGAGAAGCGCCATTGCCCCCGTTCAAATGCTCCAAAATCCGAGTCAAGTTGCCTTGCTCGATTCCCGACAGCATCTCTCCGAGGATAGGAAAGTTAGCTGGCGCGTAGAGCATGTTGTGCACGAGCGCTTCCAAGTAGTTCGTGCCGAAGGCGGTTCCGTCAGGGAATACGACCGTACCGTTCTTCACCAGGGTTTCGACGGCGTGGTAACGCTCTCGGATGACTTTGGAGCTTTCTGCGTGGAAGGAGCAGAGGTCTGGGCCTGCGTCTGCGCAGGTGTCAAAGAACCATGTCAGCGCGTTGTCTGCGTCGACGATGTTGAGGGACCAGTCATCTGGCGAAGGAAAGGTTGGTTAACGCTCTGGCAGAGGAAGAAGGAAATGTTGGCCTCACTGTTGTAGTAGCCTTCTTGGTCGAGAACACCTAAGGGAGAGATAGATGAGAGGATCTTGTCGACCCACTAAGACCGCAATCAGACGAACCATCGATGATCATACGCTCGACATTATCCTAGAGAGAAGGGAGCTCAGTTCTCTTCGTACTGACAAATAGGACGGACATACCGGGAACATGGACGCGAACACAGACCCCAATGCGGTTCCGTATCTGTAAGCGCCAAACATTAGTTTGCTTCTGGAAACGAAGGTGGAAACATCGCTTACGAGATACCCCAGTACTGCAACTTCTCCTCTCCGTGCGCTCTAACAATCGAGAGCATATCCCTCGCGACATTATCCGTCGTCGCGTGCTTGAGTACGTCTCCTCGCTCCTTCTCATTCAACAAGGCCCACTCCTCCACCTCCTTCATGCGCTCGGGCAACGTAGGCCACGACTCCTCGGTAAGATCGACCCACGTGCTGTAGTTTCCGACGAACCCGAGTTCTTCCTCTGCAGTGCCTGGGTACGTCAATGCGGGCGTGGATGCACCGACTCCTGCGGATTGGTCAGGTGTGGGTGAACGGAGAGACAGCTTAGCGCGGCGAAGTACCTCTAGGATCGAATCCGATAATATCGAATTCCTGGCCGAGAACGTGCTGGAAGTAGATGCCTGCGACGACCACTGTGTCGACGCCGCTGCCGCCTGGCCCACCGGGGTTGATGAGCACCGGTCCTCGGTAGGACGAGGAGTTGGACAGAGGAGATGGGTAGCTGACGAGAGGGACTGCGCCGAAGCCTTCATCCAAGTTCGTGTAATTGAGAGGAACCTGTACGTTAAGATGATCCGTGTGAGTCTACGGTGTGGCTTCGATGCAGGAGGACTTAAGGCGACTCACGCTAAGACGAGTACATTGCAATGGCGCAGAGTAGCAATCGACCCAGTTCAGCTCGGTGGACGGTTCAATCTGGTAGAGGACGAGAACGTTAGATGGATGTACGACTAAAAGATGACGCTGATGGTCATAGCACGTACTGAAGTCCAGTCAAACGAGAGAGGTTCAGGGTCTTGCCGTCTCCGGATAGACGCAGCAGAAGCTCGGGTGAACGCAGACGCAGAGAGTAAAGCGAGGGATGCTCTCTGCCAAGAGAAGGTGCGATGTTGTGTGTGAGTGAGATGCATGGCAAGAAAGCAGATGAAAATTCAGAGCAGCTCGTCGCTCTCTATTAAAAGCCTCTCGCCCGCGTTGACGCGCATAACCGTTCTTGTTTGGTGGTGAAGTGCGCGGCTGCGGTACCGAAGTGGCTCCACCATTTGATATTGCCACGAGTCGACGATGTTTGGTGTAAGGAGTATCTAAGGAGTATCGGCAACGGCAGCGACATCAAAGCCTATTACGGGGCTCTGCATGTCAAGCTCCTGAACCTAGTTGTCTCTACAGCAGCACACCGTAGCACATCGTCAGGACAGTTTGTGCGGGTGGTGACTGGGTTGTGAGATAGGTAACGACGAAAGTGGTAGGCTCACCTCTCGAGGTCTAGCTCAATGCAGGGCTCAGCTTGAGAAGATTTAGGCGATTAAGAGATGAGCTCAGACAGTGCTGTTCAGTGCTCATACTTGGACTACATACTATACGGAGCCAAAGAGCGATGATTGGGTGCAACGCCGATCCAGGCGCGCCGCCTTGTGACGTCGATACGCCTGCTCGTTGTAGCATTGGTCGTCCGAGTCGGAGGCTCTCTGCTTGACAAGAAAGAGCGATTGAGTAGCGTTCTATACATCCGTGAGAGTATGTAGCCCCCGAAGCAAACGATCCTTTGTCATGATTCGTTGTAAGCGGCGCTGAGGTTTACTCTCTCAGATGTCACCTCCATCTCTGAGCGTTTACGAATGACGGAAATGCGCTAGATGTTGAGCATGAACTTAAAGACACAAATCGAGGCAAATTTGCCAAGTACAAGTGGTGGTGGGAAGGAGCAAGAAGCAAGAAGCAGAGGAAAGGATTCGAACGCGGCACCCCGAAATGTTTTGCCGCCGGCCACCCAAAGCTCATCACTTGGTAGTTTACAATGGTACTGACAGTGGTGTCGAGAAAGGGAGATATTTGGCAAGAAACGTTCAAGTTTCTTAGCGTGTCTAATGTCTCTGCGATTGAAGGTCTCGCGGCCTTCTGAAGGGCAAGCTGGCTGCGTACATACGTTATGGTGGATGT
This sequence comes from Pterulicium gracile, assembly GCA_004369125.1. NCBI lineage: Eukaryota > Fungi > Basidiomycota > Agaricomycetes > Agaricales > Pterulaceae > Pterulicium > Pterulicium gracile. Next base: position 3,341 of record ML178883.1, read on the forward strand.
CTATACGACATTACGTTCAGACACGGATAATTCTGACGGCTGGCGTGCGTGGAGCGAAAGATGGGAAAGGGCAACGATGGATTAAGTAGGACCAGTAACAGAGGACGACTGAACTCATTCCTCGTTATTAATAGTCGGGGTAAGTAATAGAACGACAGTATATCCGAACCAGAAGACCCAGGAACAAATTGCAAGAAGAAGCGTCGGCGCAGCGTGTATGGTATCAGCTCAGAGGGTGATGTAGGCACCGAGGACGGAGAAGCCAAGAGTCGTAGCAATCCCGACCAACGCAGACGGCGTCAATCCACCCGCGGCGCTCTCATCGTCGTCGTCGTTGATGTTGTCGATCTGCTCTCCAGCCTCCGGGGTAGCTTCAGGGAACGCAGGGGTACATATGGGGACCTGCAGACAAGAGCAGTAAGTAAATGGGTGCTCCACGCGTTGATGTATAGCTGGCTGATGAGCAAGTAGCCCGGACGTACCGCCTCTCCACCAATGGAGGTCACCACGCCAGCACCGTCCTTCGCAATAGTGACGGCTTCACCACCAACAGAGCTGACAACAGTCCAGGCCTCGCCGCAGAAAGCTAAGTGGATACGATCAGGACTCAGTGATACCGGGGGCATTCGAACACAAAACGATACGCACAAGTGACATGCTCAAACACGTTGTCACCGAAACGCGTGGCGGCGTGCCAGCCTTCGCCAACAGCGCTGGTAACATCGTCAAGGACTTCTCCGGCACCACCGCCCACAGCGCTGGTGACCTCGTCGATGGACTCGGCACCGCTAGTCACTTGGTGGATGATCGACTCGGCTGCCCAGATAAGAGGTTTGTCAGAGGAAGTCTATCTTAAGTTGCGTTGAGCCGAACTCACCAGCACTTCCGATAACATCACCAACTGGTAGGGTAAAAGTTCAGCAAAGTGCATGAGTAACGAGGAGCTTGGCAGGAGCTACTGACCATCTTGACGGCGCTGAATGCCAGCAGCCTGGAAAGAGGCAGCAAGAGCGAGGGTAGCAGCGACGAGGCGAGTGAAAAGCATGGTGTTGGACAAGAAAGTATGGGGGAGAAAGCGAATGATAGTTGGAATAAACGTTGGAAACTCGGGCGGTTGTTTATATAGAATGTCTATTGTCCCGTTGATACCATTTTGACGAGATGATCCCCGAGCTCAAAGGAGCCTAGAGGCGCTGTTGGCACGGCAGGCGTAACGGTGTGAACACCGCAAACGGTGCTCGCAGGAGTGAGCCATGTTTGAGAGGAGGTTGATAGCAATTACTATAGGCTCCATAGTTAGCTGGGCCGAAAGCGATGGAGGCCATAATATCAGTAGCGTTCGCACATACATGGGAGACAGCAACTGATGTGTAAGCGGCCTCTCTTGACCCCATCTGGCCATAGCAGTATCTGCTGTTGACAGTTCCTGGGCCGGGATTTTTTGAAATACAGCGTCCGATTAGGAGCAAGAGCTCGCCGCGTGCCCTAATATGAACCCCAACTGCTCGACTTTGTTGGCGACCAACGTGGCGCATCTCACCGAACCCGGGTGGCCTTCGCGTCTGAGAAACCTGGCCGAGTAGTAAGTCACAAATTTATTAAGATATCATAATGCAAGGATGGATTTAGCAAGGATGATGTTACAATTGGTATAGCAGGTGCATCACTGCTTTTGTAGCTGCTGAATATTGACTTCGAGGTCCAAGAGAAGGTACAAAAGAGAACGCCGTGGGTTTAATAATATGTTGTCGTAGTACATAATATTGCGCGGCTAGAGTGCCAGCACTTTGAGTATCAATCACTTTCAAGTACAGATATCAAGTTGACAGCGATGCCAATGTGATGAGCATGATCAAAGAATAATATACACTCCAATAACCGTGAAGGTCAGCGTGGCCATAATTCCAGACAGCATGGAAGAGGCGAGTGCACTAGCTGCGTTGTCTTTGTCCAGCTTATCTCCAATCATAGCGGTCGCCTCAGCAAACACGGAAGTTGCGACGGTGACCTGACGGACCATTGTTTTAGTCTTGGTCAGTCGATCATTTACTAGAGGTTTGGACGTACAACTCGTCCGTCGACTGAGGTCGCCACTCCGGCACCATTCCTCGCAAGGGTGAGCACATCACCGCCTTGCTCGCTAATGACGGTGTATGCCTCGCCGCAAAATGCTGCAGCGTGGAGCGAGAGAGCACATAGTAGATGAGCAGTTTGAACTACTGCCCAAAGTACAGCAAGAACGAACAGGTAACACGCTCGAAGACATCTCCCCCGAAGCGGGTGGCTTTTTCGAAACCCTCGGTAACCTCGTTGACGACCGACTCAGCACCATCAATGACATCGCCACCGCCGTCGACCGCGTCTTCGACACTGTCAATTATCGTGATAAATTAGCACTAGTATAAGACTCGAGTATCGTAGCCTGGAGCTGCAACGTGGACTAACCAATATCCCCCACAACATCGCTGACTGTGAATAGTGAGAATCGTATCTAAACCTTCTAAGGTGCCTACTCTGACAACGATACACCCCCGCAGCGCGTGCAGCAGCGATGAGCGAGACGGTGCAAGCAAAGACACGAGCGAGTTGCATGTTGTTCGCAGGTGTGAACTCTGAGTAGGGTCAAAAGCAACGAAGTTGATGATTACAGAGCCTGGAGAAGACCTAGAGTAGTATTTATACTTGCGCCTATGCCTGTGGACTATGTCTCAGTAATCTGAACTTTCACAACCTTCTAGCCCCGTGTAGTCTACGGATACCCATACCCACACCCATCGCCCCTGAAGAAACCCCGTTGAGGCGAAATATCGTGATGGTGGACAACCACACGGGGTTCATGGTTGATACAGACGCCAGCGAGCGCTGAGATAGGCTCGAATAGCCCAATGGTGGTATGCACATGGTAATGACCTGTGGAAGACTTTGCACGTATCTGTGGAAGACTACCGTGAGCGTGGCGGTGATTTAGAGTCTTGAACGTGTAGCAGAGGTGATCGCGTCATAAGAAAGTTAGATGTGCGTCCAGCAAATGTACTCTAAAAATACCGGCCTCTGCCGACGCTCATTTTGTGGCACCAGCATCGTGATATACGATCAATATGAGGGAGTTGCCAATCAGCGTGAGCATTTGAACGAAGCCAAGAGTCAGCCTTCAAGTTGGGCCCGCCACGTTTTGCTTGGTGGGAAGTGGTTGAATCAAGGGGCGAATGTCTTTCTCAGGCTGTGCCCGAACGTCGCCTGAATTGTGTCCAAATTGGGCCATCGAAGGCATCGATTTCGAGAGCTGCTCCAGGTTGCATGGTCACAATCGACGCCCCACTGTCCGTTTCCTGGACGCTCTTTTTTGACTCATCAGCATTCTGATAGGCGTGGGGTCTGTTTCTGGGTCCATTTGACCTGCATCATTTCCTTTGTCATCCATCATTTCTCGTAGATACTTATCCTCGATCAGCCACACCTAGTCCCTTATCTTGACCTCTTTGTCTTGGGAACTAGGTGCGTATCTACATCTCTGTGTCTGTACTTTGTCTTATTCATCTTTGGCTTGTTTTTGGGACCAGATCTTGCTCTCGCGTTTTCTTGCTCCGCTCGTGACAAAACCCTTGTAGAGTGTGATGTGCTAGCAACGTTCTGATTGATACAACCCTTTGTACGGGTCTAAATGCATGATCTGTCTACTGAATGTGTCCGTACCCGTCGCCAGTTTGTATCTTAGAGCTGTGCCGGCACAAGTTGATAAAAACAGTACTAATACTCCTCTGATACTCACACGTGAACATGGAACTCACTAGCCAGACAGTTAAAAGAATCCTCACTTTCCAACTTGGACTTGGATGACCAGCATCCTGGGGCTTTGGCGCTGATGAAAGCTAAGGAATTTGACCGCGCTCTGCTTCAGCATGACACTAGCGAGCGGGGCCAACAGCAATTAAAGTTGAAGCCTTGAGGACAAGCTGTTATCTTGCAGGAGATAGTGCCCCAAGGCCGGATTTCGGCGAGCACAGGTTCATCACCCGCTACACTTCAACTTGCGGAAGGGAGGACTGTCTTTCTCAGGTCTAAGATTACCTGCTCAACGTGATGCGCAAGCTCAGGTGTTAGTTATCTTACTCTGTTAGCCTCCGTTGCAGCTTGACCAAGTGCGCGCGATAGCCTTGATGATCTCTTGTACTACTGAATCGTTCTGGGTGACGTCGCAGATCGATGGCACGAGGAGTCAAAAAACTTGAAGAAAGAGCAAGAAGACGTGCTCGAGAACTTGGCCACTTGTTTCAACGTGGCGACGGATATGATCGCAGCGTCAACGCTCGCAGGGAAGAAAAGACTGGAATACTGCAATTTCTCGTTAGTGACTGGCATGTCTCTTTCAGAAATGAACAGCTAGTATTGCTGTTTTGCCCGGATCGACGTTCAGCTAGTACAGTATCGAGAACATGATCTCAGAAAGTCGAAGCGATTGGTCAAAAGGTGACATAAGCCCCAACCGCAGTGAAGCCAATGATCCCAGCTAACAAAGAAGGAGCCAGGGTGCTAGCTGCATTATCCTCGTCCTCGTCGTCCAATCTCTCCCCCACCTTACCGGTCGCTTCAGCTAACGCAGAGGTCGCGACGGTCACCTAGAAATATCCTCGAATCAACACTAGCCAATGCGTAGATAGTTAACAACCAAGAAGACGTACTGCCTTTCCTGCGACGAAAGTCACCACGCCAGTGCCGTCCGTCCTTCGCGAGTGTGAAGGACTCGCCGCCTTTCTTGCTGATAACGGTGACCGCCTCGCCTCCGAAAGCTGTGGTACCCCAAAACAAGAGCGCACGGTTAATGGGTGGTTGTGGGCGTCGTGACGATAGCCGGAAACCCGTGGACTTCGTATAGAACAGCTTTGTGTGGGAATAAGGTGGGGGTTGTTTCGGTGGAAGCAGAACAGCGCCCGCGGCCTGTGGCGATGGTGATGGTTTGAAGGAAGACTTCAAGCTGAGTATAGGAGGGGATGCCCCAATGTGTAAGTTGAATCGCAGAAGTAATCTAGACCTTGGGCATGAACCGAAGTCTTAACCGCCGACTCGATCGCATTGCCTTCCGAGCTTGCAGATACGCTCGAGATGTTTACATGCATGCATTCCCAGCAGGGCCACGGATATCCATCCAGAGGAGCTGAACTCATGGATCCTGAGATTCTTCTCTGTGGATTGCTTCCTTCATGTACAACTCCTCTGCTTGAAGCTGGCTTCAAGATGCGCGTTTCGAAGAAGAAGAAGAAAAAGAAGAAGGAGGTGCCAGGCGGAAACATGCCCAGCATCAGCGCAGATCGCCGGGAACGGTTAGCCCGGGCCACCGCCCCCTGAATATTGAATTCTCTTTTGCTTGCTCCCTCTCACCATGGTTCCAATCAAGTTCCAATGCATTTACGACGCTACTCCGATCCCATTCAACCGCCAAATAGGATGGCAAAAAAATGAAACTTCATGCGCTCAGTCACTCGTTGGAGTGTGACTTGCCAGCTTGACGCGTGCAATTGACTCGGTAATTCCTGCATAGTACTCGAATGGCATGTGGACGGCTTGGCTGGGTACAGCGAAAGTAGCGCCGCTTACACAAGTAAAGGTGAATAAATTCTCGGCACAGATTATCTCCCGGACCTCCGTCCTCAATCACCCCTTCTTGGTGTGTATGAAGCTCCCGACTCGGACTCGCATGCGCAGCGTGCTCCAGGGTGCGCGCGGTTAACGTTATACTAATGGCCTAGTGCAGAGTGCATACCAGCATGATTTTGGCATTGCATTATATGTCGCCGATCCCGTACACGGAAGTTCTCTCCTCCGTAAGAATCCCACTCTACTGTCGTGGAGTCACCTCCGAGTCGGTCCCGCTACCGAGCAGTTAACCGCCAAACAACAAAAGGTGCTATACGCGGAGGAGTCGATGGGGGCGACAGGCTTCAAATATTGAACGACGCGCTGCTCCGGTTTTTCAACAACCATGCAGCTTGCTCACACAGGCCGTCGCAATTCTTCATGGCCAAAGGTCTCCCTGGCTTTTCTTTCCATATCCGCTTTCAGCGCAGCTTCTGCTGCCTACCTCGACAAACGTCAGGTATCGGATTCTCAACTGGACTTCGGTACGTACTACGTGTCCGCACCTTGACGGTCGTTCTCACAGGCAGTCGCTCATCTCGCGTTCTCCTACAGATTGAACCCTCAACCGAGCTCAACTGGGTCAACTGCTATTCTGCACCATTGCAATGCTCTCGTCTTAGCGTGAGTCGTCCCAAGTTCTCTACACTGAAGCCGCACCGTAGAGTAACACAGATCATCTGAACGTACAAGTTCCTCTGAACTACACGAACCTCGGCGAAGGCTTTGGCACAGTTCCCCTCGTCAGCTTGCCTTCCCCTCTGCCTGACTCATCTTCCTACCGAGGACCGGTGCTCATCAACCCCGGCGGACCAGGCGGCAGTGGCGTTGATACAGTGGTCGTCGCAGACTTTCCAACACGTTCTTGGAAAGGAATTCGACATCATCGGTTTCGATCCTAGAGGTTCGCGTTTTTGGCTCTCGTCTGGACGACTTCTCTAACTGGCAAACATGTTGCTAGGTGTCGGTGCATCTACGCCCGCGATAACGTACCCAGCTACTGCTGAGGAAGAAGCGCAATCGGCCGAAGACTTTGGATCCTTAATTGACCTCAATGAGGGATCGTGGCCGACGTTGCCCGAGCGCATGAAAGTCATAGAGAAGTTTGCTTTGCTGAGCGAGAGGGAGCAAGGGGACGTGCTGAAGCATGCCACTACCGATAACGTGGCTAGGGATATGCTCGCGATTGTGAACGCTCTCGGAGAAGAGAGGTTACAATACTGGGGTTTCTCGTAAGCAACTGGGTGTATCTTTGGGGATTGACTGACACTGACCCATCTCAGATACAGAACGATCCTGGGGTCTGTGTTCGCGTCTCTGTTCCCGGTATGTCGTGTTCAATTACATGGGGACTCGAGCTCAATTCCCTCTAGATAGGAGAATGTCGGGCGCATGATCATCGACAGTTCGTCTAAATGTTCCTGAGCTTTACTCTAGGTGTGGCCGATCAAGACGGCTACTACAACAGTGAGGCCTATTCCGAGTTCACCCCTTTTCTTTGTTAAATTTCTCTGCAGATGACTGGAGTATCAACATCATTGACGCAGACAACACCCTGACATGTTTTTTTGACACCTGTGAAGCCGCAGGCCCAGAGCGATGCACCTTCCACGCCGCAGACTCCAAAGTAATTCGAGAGCGCTACCATGCAGTCGAGACCTTGGTGCACAGCGGCACGCTGATTTTGCCCGACGGAAATCCCTTGGATGCGTCTCTCTTTGAGGCGTCTGTGCATTTTCTGCTCTATGCGGCAGCCAAATACCCTCTTCTCGCAGATATCCTGGTCTCTCTTGAGAAAGGCGACGTGACCCCGATCCTCTCAATTTTCGAAACGGGAGGCATTTCCCCTTACGTGACCGTTGCTCTCAGGTGTACTGATACAGTAGCCGTGAACGACGCTGCGGAGGAGCTGCAGGAGTACTCGGTCCGCATTGGCAATGTCTCGAGGTATTTGCCTGCGGTGTGGAAGGAGTGCGGTTATCTTGCGCGTGAGTCTCTTGACATCACGTATTCCGCGAACACGGTCAGTTTGCTGATCGAGACCCACAGCGGATGGAAGGTCAATCCTGACAACTTCAAAGGTGCGTTCTAACGTTTTCGCGGCTAATCTTGCAGTGGGTCTCAATAGCTTTTACCCATAGGACCGATGGGTAGCAACACCAGCTTCCCTTTACTCTTCGTCGGCAACACCGCCGACCCCGATACTCCTCTCATCGCGTAAGGTCCCGATACACTCCCTGCATCTGCACCATATGAACTCTGTCCCACTTGCAGCGCCAAGCAAACATCCGCTAAATTCCCCGGCTCTCGCGTTTTGACCTACGACGTCCCCGGTGTTCGTCGACCATCTTGTCTTACTTTGGCAGCGTATTGATTTTGTCCACCACATTCAGCACGCTGTATTGGCACTACCCGGTAACGCTTGCATGGATGCACACCTCCGCAGCTACATGTTGAACGGTACTTTGCCTGAGGAAGGCGTCGTATGCAAAGACTCGAGAAGCTTCTTCCCTAATGCAAATGGTACTACTGATGCTCGTAGTAATGACCTCTTGGAAGTCGACATTCTTGCCGAGAAGTTTAGGTCTCTCATGCATCGTCGTGTAGTTTAGCCTCAGCATTAGCAGATGTAAACCTCAGTGGACTAATCAGTACACTCGCTCTCTATATGATACAATCTTTCTCCGATTGGAGTCCCTTGCTCGCTTGTTCTGACGTCCAGGTACCACACAGGTAATGGCACCGGCCTTAGTATGTTTTACCACACGAGTATCTCGACTCACAGTTGAGGAGCCTACCAACCTCGCGGATGCTGGCCGAAGAGCGAACAAAAAAGTTATGATCTCGATTACTTACACGACAGCGCCAGGAAGATGAGGCCTGAGGTTCAGGTCGACGCAGCCATGAGAAGTTACTGCACTAATGATGTGATTGACTTCGAGAAGTATGACGAGCGCACAGAGCCTAGTACCATTTTACCGACTAAAAGGATACGGAGAACTGACTCCACTAGCATCACTTAGGCGAACCCAGCAACGATCCCATCGTACGCCGGCTTCTTCTTTAGATTCTCATCCCACGGCAACGCCGCACCCTGCCCCGGGAACACACTAGGGATCCACGAGTACTACCCGACGAACGACCATCAGTCCCGCTCACTCTCAAAGAGAGAACTAAACGCACCTTATCAGTGATATCCCAAATCGTCACCCCAACACACGCCTTCACGTTCTTACACGCCTTGATGACGTTCTGGTAGTCCGTCTTCTGCTGCGCGAGCTTCGCCGCCGTTGCGGGAAGCGTCATGCGGATGTCGAGCTCGGTGATGGCGACGTCAACGCCTAGGTCAGCAAATTGCTGGATGTTAGCTTGAATGGAGGAAGGAACCGAGCCGGAGATAAGGTGCGCTTGGATGCCGACGCCGTCAATGGGGGCCTAGGGAGCGGATTAGGTCGTCAGTGGATGAGTTGGACGCTGTTGGGACGCGGAACGTACGCCCTGGGCTTTGAGATTCTTAACGAGGTTGTACATCCCTGTGGATTTGCTGCCGAGACCGTCGATGTTGTAGTCCTGTAATCTACCAGCTTAGGCCCCATAGACACGCGCAGATCAGGAGCAACTTACATTCACCTAAACAGAACGCATGAGCTTGCTTCCCCAGAGAAAACGACAGATAGACATACGTAGAGCTTGACCTTAGGATCCGCCGCCCTTGCAGCCCTGAGTGCGATAGCGATATACTCCGTCTTGAGAACCTTGTAGAAGATAGAATCCCTGTACGTCCCATCCTCCTCGAAGGGCTCTAGTCGAGAGTCAGTATCGGTCGATCGGAGCAAACAAGGACGTGGCGGCTGCTCACCATTGACGACGTCCCATGCGTACAGCTTCCCCGCCCAGTGCTTCACCACCGTCGTTGTGTGGTCCTGGATGATCTTCGTCAGCTCAGCGGCGGTCCACTGGCCATTCTCAAGCCAGCCCGGCAATTGATTGTGCCAGACGCTACGAGCACGTTACAAGTCAGCCTCCGGGTGAAGCGCAGAGATGGTTGATGGACACGAACAGAGTGTGCCCCCTCACAAGCTGCTTGTTCTTGACCCCGAGGTTAACCAAGGTGTCACCGTTCGTGAAGGTGAATGTTCCTCGCGTAGGCTCCGTCGCATCCTACTCCACAGTGAGTCAAGTTCGCAGGGAAGGAAGTAAGCGAGGGCGTACCCATTTCATCGAGTTCCCAGGCGTAATCGAGCCAAACTCGGAGGTGTTGCTGAGGAGCGCGACGTACTACGAGTCCAACTCGAACGTCAGACTATGGCCCAATGAGTCGAGGAACGAAGACTGGACGCACCGCCTGATCAGTCTGCATGGGATTATCCGTGGCCGTGCCAAAGTACAATTTTCCCGCCTTCACTGCCGCGTTCTGCAGTCCTGCGCTAACGGATGTTGAGCCGGGGTTGGAAGCAGAGGTGGTGCTGCTGGCGGTGCCCCTGATGCATTGGGAGTACCACTGGTTGACGACTGTGCATCTGAGGATGGATGTTAGGTAGGACGCGCGTTGCAAAGAGGACAGAAATGGACGTACACGGTGCCGGTGGCGCAGGCTAGCATCCAACAACTCGTTAGCGATAGCCTCAAGAAAACGTCTAATTACTTGGCGAACTCACTCGTTCCTCCAGTCCATCCGCTACCTCCCTGGAGAAAAGAAAACCGCAGGTTTCAATACACTGCGCCATGAGAGAAATCAGGACGCACACATTGAGCCCATTCCTGTTGTTGTGCTGCTATAGGGGAGAGAGCGAGAGCGACGGATAACAATGCGACGGAGAGCCTGAACGTCATCCTGAGCTAGTGCGTGAAGCGAGGGGAGAGGAAACTCGAGAGGCACCACCTTTATACCAGCGACGAGCTCCAGTGTGTGTGCCGACCCCCGAGCTCATGAGGTGCGTTGCTGTGTCTGTGTGATCAGCAGGCCTTGCTTGAGGGTGGCCGGTTGCACTGGAGTTTTCGCGAGCTTTGTCCTTCTCCTGCGGCCCTGCGGTTCTAGCGAGCTTTGTCCGTCGAGCGACTGTGCGAGCCTGCGCCCTACGGAATTTAAGTGTAACAGTTGCGGGATAAATCTAGATTCAGGCGACTCGCGTGAAGATAGGAACGTCATGTATCATATGTAGAACGGCGCGGCGGGGCCCGAGAAAGAGATGCCTGCCTGACATATGTCCGCTGGAGGCGAGTGCACGCCACGTCGACCTCAGACCTCAACACCAATGAACATGGTGTGCAGCTGCTGTCTTGCGTGTGAAGCGTGTCCACGGCAAGACATCGCAAGATTTAGTAGATCGCAAGATTTAGTAGGGATGATGAAAAATCGGATTATGGCTGTAAGCGTACGTTAAACAAGGGTACGACGAGTGCCAGAGAATAGAGGGGATGACACCGTAAAAACAGTGAAATGGCTCCAAAAGAGATGTAGGAAACCTCCCCCAACCCAACACAGTCCCTTTCGGCAACTCGATGCGCCATCCTGAGCCTCCAGCGCTCGATACGAATACCAAACGCGGCGCTTCCAGCGCACACAAAGCTACCAATCAAAACGAGACTAGTCGAGGAGGAAGAAGCGTCCCAAGGCTGGTGAGCCCTAGACGTTTACTCTTGAGGACGGGAACGCGGACAAGGAGGCGGAAGAGCTTATACCGAGTCCGAACTTTTATGTCCTCGTAATTGTTCGTGAAGAACAGTGAAATTTTCACAGCAGATTTATAAACTGCCCGGCTTATTCAGCATCACATGCTTGATGGAACATCAATGGTCCGTGCTCGCGACCACTTTTTGCCAGGGTTGTCTCCGTGCTTGCCGATGGCCTCTGAAAGTGGTGCCTGACGACTTCGACGTTGAACTTGAAGGAAACTTGAAGCGTATGTAAGCCTGGGTGTAGATAAGAAGAGGGCAGACTGGGTTACTGCACATAAGGCCTAAGAAGGATCACTAGGATTTTTGTAGAATATCGGGACCTTAGTTCAGGTCATTAGTTTACGTAGTATGTGCTCAGGCTCTTACCCCTTCGACGCCCTAGTGTACATCAAGGGTCCGGGGATACCCCGCGGGGTAGGGTAAGGGTACATATCGAGAAATGACATTGACCCGCGGGAACCCTTTACTACCCGTACCTCAAAACGGCGGCTGCGAGTGCGTAGATGCCTACTTACACACATTTACAATTGCTCAGATGCTCTTGAGTGCCGCCGACAAGGCACACATCAACGGCAGGCCCCCAACCTTAGTTGGCATTGTGAGATATATAGATTATCTAAGAACAGCTACATACAATCCTATAAAAGACAAGGAGCACCCCAAAACTCATCTTTACTTTGCTACTTGACTTCAGAACTTTTTGCCTCTCCTCCTATGACTACTCCTGCTACTCAGCCCGCCAAAGCCCTGCCTGCTTGCTCCAACCGTGGCAACCTATACAAGGTACCCATGGCAAGTGTCACTGGTAAATGTACATCAGATGATATTGAGCAGGTGCCTGTCCAGAAGAAGCGTAAAAATACTCATCACGTGGTTCATTCAGATGCCGGGGACTGTAGCAAAGCAAAATGTGAAGGGTTCAACCTGGAGCTAGGACTCAACAGGCCGGAGAGGATAGGGACGATCTGGAAGATGTGACGTAGACACAAAGTTGATACAAATGTATTCCCAAAGACCCAAAGTTAGATTGGGGAAGCTAAACGACAACAGAGCAAATACCCACCTATTCCCAAAGACAGAAAGAGGTCAAGATGGGAAAAGGGGGGTATCAAAATACAAGCTACTATAAGTGAGAAACTGCATCACAAACTAACAATGAAAACAATCACAGGGCACAGTCACAAGGCAATGCAAAACGACAGCCAACAATCACAAGCTGATGAAAAGGAGAAACAAAGGAGAAACTCTGGAGAAACACAAAAGAAAGAAATAGACTAAGTCCCACTGTTCCTGTATCATATCCTCAACCACTTCATCACAGCAGCACACGTAATAGTTTATTAATGAAGTAGACAAATCTGGAGAGCGGCCATGTCTGATTGCATCGACTCTTCCCCAAAGAGCCAGACAAAACCAAACCTGCGCCACCATCCAGCTTCGCCGCCTTGTTACTTCTACACTAATTAGATATTGTAACACTTGGTCCGTCCCAAAGAAAAGTGCCCCTCTAAATACAATAAAAAAGCCCTGCTCCTCTATGCGCAGTGTTTCCTCCGAGACCCCGTCCTAGTCCTTCCTGCCGCCTCTGCCTCCAAAAATTCTTGCACCAACTCCCAGGCCCCTCCCAGATTCTCTTCTGGTTCCCAACCATCTTCCTCCTCCCCAAACCCGCCCAGCGCACCAGGTACTGCATCCCTGTTTTCCGCTGCTGTGATGAAGTGGTTGAGGGTGTTGTACAGAAGCAGTGGGACTTAGTCTATTTCTCTCTTTTGTGTTTCTCCAGAGTTTCTCCTTTCCATCAGCTTGTGATTGTTGGCTGTTGTTTCCCATTGCCTTGTGACTGTGCCTTGTGATTGTTCCCATCTTTAGTTTGTGATGTACTTTCTCACTTATAGTAGCCTGTATTTTGATACCCCCCTTTTCCCATCTTGACCTCTTTGTGGTCTTTGGGAATAGGTGGGTATTTGCTCTGTTGTTGTTTAGCTTTCCAATCTAACTTTGTGATCTTTGGGAATAGAGCTTTGTATTGACTTTGTGTCTACGTTCATATCTTTCAGATTGTCTTTATCCTCTCAGACCTGTTAAGATACATAGCGTACTTAGCCTTGTAGAGTAGATGTAGCGGCAGTGGATGGCTGAAGAGTGGTGTAAGACCCCGGGGATGATCTGCAAGGCAGCACGCCAAGTAGTCTAGTAACAAAGATGAATAATGAGCACAATGAGGCCATGTGCATGCGTACCTAGTAACAAAGTGGATAAAACTAAAGAGAAACGTCACATGATGGTTGCCAGCTCATAACCCGCGCACGTGCCTTTAACAGCACATGATCCATGCGCAGGCTGCCACCATCAATGCGCGCCACTCCTCAGCCATCCACTGCCGCTACATCTATACTACAAGGCTAAGTACGCTATGTATCATAACACTCGGTCCGTGCAAAAAGAAAAGTCCAATCCAAAAAAAAGAACACTGTCCCTCTCAACTCCGGCGGCGTTGACGGGCCTTCTTCCTGGTCCTGCCTGCCAACTCTGCCACCAAAAACTCAGCAATTGCCTCCTGCGCACCTTCCAAGTTCTCCTCCGGCTCCCACTGATCCTCTGTCTCTCCATACCCAACCCAACGCACCAGATACTGCATGCCGGTCTTCCTCTTGCGCAATGCCAATATCCTCTCCACCTCATACTCTGCCCCACCCTCCATCTCAATCACCGGTGGCGGCACCTGCTTCCTGCCAATGATGGTGTCTGCCGATGCTGGTACCAGGCATGAGACATGGAAGACGTTGTGAATCTTCCACGTAGCTGGCAACTCAATGTGGTAGGCCGTGTCCGAAATTTTCTGCGTCACCTTGAACGGCCCAAAACGCTTGAAGTCCAGTTTCTTGTTTGGGCGAACTGAGCGCAGGTCAGCACGCTCCACAAACACCATATCTCCAGCAACCCAATCCGGCGCCTCATCCACCCAGGCATCATGGTAGACCTTCATCCTCACTGCTGCCATCTCCAGCATCAACTTCAACTCCTCCTGAACCTCGGCTAGGTGCCGCAGGCAATCATCAGCAGCGGAAATGGTTCATCAGCAGCGGGAATGGTGTTGGCACTGACTGGGTCAATAGAGAAAGACGGGTGGTAGCCGTACTCGGCATAGAAGGGAGACATGCTGATTGCTGAATGCAACCTGTTGTTATAAGCAAACTCGGCAAATGGCAGCCAATCCACCCAGTCGTCCTGATAGAAGTCGACAAAAATCCAAAGGTATGCCTTGAGCTCCTGGTTCATCCGCTCTGTCTGTCCATTGGTTTGCGGGTGATGAGCTGTAGAGAGCGCCGACTTGATACCCAGGCGGGTAAACAGGTGCTGCGTGTACCTTGCCGCAAACTGCGGACCTTGATCGGAGATGAGTTTCCTTGGAGTCCCATGCAGCGGCCACACCCGACGGATGAATGTCTTGATGAAGGTACGAGTGTAGCTAGAGCGCAGAGTACAAAGGTACCAGCAGCGTACGGGGTAGCTAGCGCAACGAACTCTCACCGAAGATATGTCTTGAGGGACTGAGCTTAGAGCAATATAAGCGATGGAGGGAAAGAGGGAGCAAAAGTATTGTCAATTAGGGGACAGAGAGCAATCCTTATATACTACAGGAGGTTAATGAAAGAACGAATATAGCTAGAGGGCAGATTACGAGAGTACCAGCAGCGTAACCGTGTGATGCGTCGATTAAATCTAATCTACACTACAAGTGGATAGATATACATTCAACATGTCTCGCACATGTCTGGGGCATCGTCTGTTGTCTGCGCCTCCAGAAAGTGAGCCCTTTTTGTCATCTTATCCACCACCACCTGCACGGCATCATGCCCTCGCAAAACCGGCAGCGGACCCAAATAGTCAGTCGTGACATGTTGCCATGTGTTACAATACATAGCGTACTTAGCCGTGTAGAGTAGATGTAGCGGCAGTGGATGGCTGAAGAGTGGCGCGCATAAATGGTGGCGGCCCGCGCGTTGAGCACGTGCGCGGGTTACGTGTCGCCAACCATCACGTGATGTTGCTATTTAGTTTTATCCACTTCGTTACTAGGTACGTATACTCACGGCCTCACCATGCTCATTATTCATCTTTGTTACTAGACTACTTGGTGTGCTGCCTTGCAGATCATCTCCGGGGTCTTACAATATCCGCAACAAGCAGGAGCAGGTAGGTGTTCTCGATTGTGGACTGGTTGATGTCATGAAGTGGTACGAGGACTCAGTCTCTTTTCCTTTTGTCTGTTTATCTCACTGTTTATCTTTGATTGCATCACGGACTCTTCATCTTTCTATCATGTTCTTGATCCGGTTTCTGCTCATGTGATTGTTCATCATGTACAAGGTTCCAGAACCTTCTGGCTATGTCTTGGGCTGCGCTTCCTTGTTCATCATTGCCTGGCGCACTGCCTTGCTCTTCTAGTATATAAATATTGCCTATTGGTTACCTGGTTTGAGAGCACCGCCGGGCGGTGAGAGCGGCGGTGGAGGCTGGTTCACCTCCACCGCCTTTGCAAGAGGAAGTGATCCGTTTGGCCTTGTTCTCCCACCCGCGCGGCAAGCGCTCAGCATTGCCGGCGTTGTCTATAGGCCGGCACACAAACTGCTCTCTGGGCTCACCAAAGTGGCAACCCCGGGAGGCGTTGGCTGGGCTGAAGTCAAAGAAGACAGCCTACCCACGCTTCCTGCGTGAGCAGCAAGCGGCAGTGGTCTGGCAGGCACAGGTGATGTTGGTGGCAAGAATTGAGGAGGAGAAGGCACAGTTGGCTCGGACCCCCAACACCAGCGACAGTTGTGTTGTTGGTGTTCCATACAAGGAGGGAGGGTGGTACCTAGAGCAGTGCTGGGGTGGGCGCTCCGTTCCCGGGCATGCTGGCCAGAGGGCAATGGCGTTTGAGGAGGAAGGAGAGGGGTCAGCGCGGGCGGCGGCAGGAATGACGGTCTCGCAGCGTCTGGCTGAGAAGGAGAGGAAGCGAGATGAACCGGAGAAGGTGAAGGGGATTGAGGAGGTGGTCCCAGAGGAGTTCCACAACTTTTTGGACGTTTTCAGCAAGTCCCATTTGGAACGGTTGCCGCAGCA
>ML178883.1:28448-57920 GCA_004369125.1 Pterulicium gracile
GGGAGCAGGGCCGTGCCGTTGGTCATCCTATCTAGGGGTCCTGAGGCCCACATGCCTGCTGTCCCGGAGCAAAGGCCAAGTGCTGAACAGATCTTCTTCTGCTCGTTGTTCTTGAGGTTGTCCTTCTCCTTGGACCAAATCTCAAACTGCAACAGAAAGCAACGGGCGTCTGCATAGCCTTCCCCCTTGAAGGGATCGGGCCTGGCAAACAACGATCCGCTCAAACCACCTCCGGTGGCTCCCTTCTGCATGGCGGTGATGAGTCCATTCAGGACGTTGTCAACAGCGGGATCGCCGGTGAGGACAAGGTTGGACATGGTTGGTGCAGGTGTAAAAACGGGCTGGGGCTGGGGTACAGGGGCAATGGGTGGTGGGGTGACAACAGTGGGTTGCAGAGCAATAGTGACGGCAGGAGCAGGGGGCTCAACTGGACCGGACGGAGTGGGGACAGGAGTCTGGGGTCTGGATGCTAGAAGGGTCTCGAAGAAGTCAGGAACAGAAGTGCGAGGCCAAGATTGGACTGGAGTGGGGTTCAGTGATACCGAGGTAGATCCGATGCGGCGGGCAGCCTGTTGGTAGCAAGGATCTTCCAAAGAAGCAGCAAATCGAGAGCGAGTGCCTACTGAATGTGGATCAGAATGCGGAAACTTGCGTCCTAGTGGGCAGGGCTGTTTGTCGCAGTTGACAAAGGTAGGAGAATCCGGGGGTGATTCTATCCAATGGACTGATGTCTTATTGTTGGTATCAAACGCGTGTAGGTAGTCCAAGCAATCTAGCTGGAGACTAGCGGGTGCAAGATGCGAGTGCTGGCAATGAGCTGCTGGGATTGATGTTGACGATTCAGGAGACTCGGGTACAGTGAATGTAGGCGTGGTGACGGTGAATTGCCTGCAAGAACGTCTCTAGACGCGAGACGTTGGTGCAGTAGCTATCTTGACCTAATGTCACAAACGGAGCGAGTGCGCAATCTAGTAACCCAAATGACAAAGATGAATAACAAGTGCGTAAAGACACAAACAAGTAGCTACTCACCTAGTAACCCAAATGACAAAGAGGTCAAGATGGGGAACTAGGTGCTGGGGCTCGTCTCTATATACTCTAGACAGAGCACAGCCTGGAGCCGAATGATAAACAAGCATAGCAATAATAAACAGTCAAAGAAACAATGAACAAACAAGGGAACAATGGACAGATGCAAGAAGATACAAAGTGAGATGATACGAGTCAAGTGATGAAAGTAAAACGATACAATCAAAAGGAACCGAAGAGAAAACAAGCTAAGTCCCGAGGTTGCTTCGCAACAGGTGTGGTCCCACAGCTTGTGCTCTGGGAGACATTTCAATTCCACTTTCAAGAAGACCTTCAAGTGGCAACAATACTTCTCTGGGGTCATCTGCTCAAATGTACATGGAGCCTTCCCCTTGCTTGCACGCTCTGCAATCTGCTGGGAGAATGTATACCCTGCGCAAACCCACAGCTTGTCACCAAGCTCCTTGGTGAATGTACCCAGCTTTGATCCAAGCACACCTTGTCTTTTGGTTCCCCTTAAACCTATGGAGAGGCAGGTTGATTGGCAACTGCGGCCCTTCTGCCTTCTCCTTGTGCTCTCTTCCTCCTCCGCTTCTGGCTCAGACTCTCCATTGATGGTTCCATTGGGTTCTTCCTCTAACACCAAATCTCCAGTTGGCGTCCAGCCCAACACCTTGGGTCTCTCTACATCCTTCTTCTCCTTGATCACCACATTCAGTTTCTTCTTCTCCGGCGGACCCTCCAGATCCAGTGTCCCATCCTTCCAGCGAATAGTTGGGTTGGCCTTGCAAAGCCATGGCAAGCCCAGGATGATGTCGTCGGCACCAATATTAGTGATGAGGAAATTGACAACCTGCATGTGCTCATCAAGAGTCATAGTAAGGAAAGCATAGTGAGTGATTTTGCCAGCATTATTGGGAGAGTTGTCAACGTTGAAGAGGCGGAGGGGATTGCAAAGAGGGTGGGTGGTAACACAATGGGACTCAACAAACCTCTTTGAGCTGAAGAGACCCATCACGCCCGAATCAATCATAGCCGCTGTATCAGTGCTTCTGTTCAAGCCTCAGAGTGTAATTGGCACACAAAAATGTGAGGAGGGGTGTGACTTGCAATAGTACCAATTTTACATGAGGAGACAGAGTCATATGCAGAACAAGAAGAGAAGCACTGTATTGGGGGTACAGCCGTTGCGGCAACGGGTACCCGGGCTAAAAGGCTCATCAGCATTGGCTGCCATCTCTGCCTCAAGGAGGGTCATCTTGTTGCAAAGAGCGGCAAGATATTCAGCAGCTGAGTTGCAGGAGCCACAGGGGCAGTAGCAACAGCGGCCACACGCCGAGAAGTAGCAGCGGCCTGGCAAGGAGCGCCATGGGCGGCCTGACATCTACAACCTTTCCAACCAGAAAAGCACACCGGCTCCCAATAAACTAGCTTCCTGCAGCCTGGGCACCTGTTGCAAGCATGATTCCCCTTGAAGTTACAATGCTCAGTGGGGCCGCATCCGTAGCACCAATTGCCCATGACACACCTAAACTCTTATGGAAGGAGGCTGAGTCGAGACGGGAGGATATTGAGGCCAGATGGGAAGACGCCGAGACACGATGGGAGGAGGCTGAGGGAGGGAGAGAGGAAGCTGAGGCGAGATTAGAGGAGGCTGAATCGAAGCGCATCGACGCAGAGCGTCTTCTCAACGACGTACGGAGGGAGTGTAAAGAGCCTTTGTCGTTCCTGCGTTGTTGGATGCGTTCATTGAGGTGTGTAAGATGGATGGAACGGACGATTTGTGAGAGTATCTTGACGGTTTGGATGGGACTAATCCCACTTTTGTTCGGTGTTTCTCTGTATTTTGGCTGGATATACTGATCGGATTATGTTGTATCATACATGTTGTATGTATGTATATTTATCCTTGTTCTCCTATCCTGGAGCGTTACTCCAAACTGATCGTAGTCTCGAGGAGGCAGGAATTTGGGGCACAGGTGTCTCACCTCGCTTGACGCGTACGCCCATCCCGCCCTCTGCATCATCATGTCCGCGTGTTCATCACCTCAAACCCAGTGGTTGAGTCCATCGCCACGAGTCTCGAGCTCGACTTCAATCAACGATACAGCTTCGTCGTCAAAATCCGCCTCGTCTCCCGTTCTCAAATCATCTACTGCACCCGATAGACCTTCTGCCGTCTCTAGCCCTGCTCAAACAAAAGACGCTACTCCAAGCTCCAACGACGTCCTCTCTTCTCATCCTACGGCTCTTCCCAAAACACATACAGAATACTTCAACACCGCCCTCTTCCCCATCCGTCAACAACAAGCCATCGCCAAATCTGCACTCGAGCATGCTCTCTCCGCGTTCAACGCCACCATCTCCGAAGAACACGAAGTCTTCAACCAAGCGCATCGCAGAGATGCGAGAGCAGTTGAAATCGAAGATCACGTTGGAGGAATGGGAGACGGTGGACAGTAAGTGGATGAAGCTTTGGGAGGTGGGAGGGAAGAAGTACGAGGGGAGGAAGACTGTGCTGCAGACGAGTGCGGAGAAGGTGATTGGGGGGGAAATGGATGGGAGGTCGATTGAGATGAAGGAGAGGCACGATGAGAAGTTGGATGAGGTGGAGAGGAGGTACGAGAAGCAGGTGAGGGAGTTGAAGCATCAGGTGGACTCGGAGCGCCTGATGGTCGAGAATACGGAGTGTCATGGATTGGACATGGAGAGAACGCTGGTAGAGGTGCAGAGTCGGTGGAGGGGGGAAAATGCGAAGATGTTGGAGGCCGATGGAAAGGCGAGGTTAGCGGCGAGTCAGTTGGCGGAGGCAGAACTCGAGAAGGCGAGAGTGGCGGAGGAGGGAAAGGAGAAGATCAAGGGCTTGAAGGCGAAATGGCTGGCGGCGGAGGAGAGGGCGACTGTGTTGGAGGAGAAGACAAGGATGCTGGAGGCAAAATGGATGGAGATGGAGGAACAGGAAAGTGGCGACAGACAAGGCCACTGCGTCGGGCTTGAAGGCGGATTCGGCTCAGGAAAGGGCTCGCCAGGCAGAGAGGCTGATCGAGGATGTGCGACGGGAGTGTCAAGATCCATTCGTCGTGCCCCGACTGCTTGACGCGTTCACGGAGCTCTCCAAACTGTAATACGATATAGATAACTCCCGAGAGGTGGATATCAGCATGGTGGAGCTTGGTGGATCTCGGGATGCAGATGAAGGCGAGAGGGAGGACGACGACGACAAGGAGGTCGGCGCGGAGAAGGGAGAAGGTAAGGAGGAAGAGGACGTAGAGGAAGAAGAGGACGCCGAGGAGGAAGACGTCGACTCTATGATCATTGATCATGAAGATATCGAAGACGTGTCCATGGTGGACGATTGTGGACCAACGACACCCTCAGCGCTGAGCTCAATCGCTTCTGAGCCTGCCATATTTTCTTCGACTCCACCTTGCTTGGAACCTTTGACCTCATCCCTATCTGCATCTCCTGACGCATCTCCCCCACGCCGCTCCTCCGACCCAAAGCCTCGCAAAATTACACCATTAAGCTCTGGAGTAATATCTGTATCCCCATCCCCATCTCAAGCTCCATCTGCGACACGCCCTGCTCCCGCCCCCCTCAACTCCACCACCTCCTTCCGCTGCAGTTCCTCGACAGCCCTCCGGACGTGCACCTCGCATCCACAAGCCTACCCCAATCCTATCGATCGACACCCTCCTCGACGAGTATGACCTGCAAACGACAACGCTAGAAAAGCTGGCGAGAGTAGGTCAGAAGAATCTGTTCAAAACTGGCGCGGTTCTAGAACGTGAAGATGGATGGTGGGAACTATACAATTGCGGAGAGGCTTCTTGAATTGGTCGCGTAGAACGCGTTTGCACAGTTGCTTCAACTTGAGGTCGTTGACCGGAAAAGTGGAACTCGTACTGTATTTGTATGCAGACGTCCGTGATTTCAGAACACTGGGCTGGACTACTACGACACTGGGCTCTGCAACGTGAAACTCAAGCACTCCAGTCGCTTCCGACGCTCTCTATGATGCCGACAACTCTTACTCCTCTACCTGTTCCGAGCCCCTCGACGACGTCGTGTGCCATGTGTGTATGATATCGCCGCAGGCGCTAGTCAAAGACCGGACTTGATGATGATACTGCTGAGGAACGAGAATTTGCTGCCAATTGTAAGCCTTGAAGCTCGTGCTTGAGAGCGGGCGAAGATGATAGCTAGTACTCCACCTAGAAACCCAACAGTCAGCCGACGGAATTACACCCCAACAAAGTAGGGACTCACCACCAAAGACATGAACAACCGCATCCTGAAACCCTCAACACATCCTCCGAAACCGCATACTCACCGCGCTCTCCAGATGCTCGTTCATCGCAGTTTCGACCTTCTCCACCCGAGTCTGAAGCAGCTGATTCTCCATCTTCAAGCGATGAATCGCCGTATCCATGCACTGCTTTCCTGCCTCTAGTTGCTGTAGCTGTAGCTGTATCCCCAGGCGGTGAAGCTCTTGAAGTAGCGCGGTTGAAGAGTTGGGCTTGGGGTTGGGCTTCGGCTTTGATAGCGCGAGTGGGGTGAAGGGATGGCGACCCGTGGTGGAAGGGGCACGTCGGGGTCGACTGAAGCCTAGACTTGAACGCCCAGTTGCGGGGAGACAGGTTCTTGGATCGACGGAGTCGCGATGGTGGTCGACTATGGGAGCGGCTAATCGCCTCTGTGTGTCTTCAAGCGGCGATCCAGATCCCATCGTCTGGGTATACGGACTGAAGTGGTTTGAGGAGGAAGAGCGACGGTGGATTTGACGGGCGCAGGGGTGGATTGCAGCGGAGACGGACTGGTGGTGTCGTCGACTTGATGGTGGATTGGTTCGATGAGAGTGCAGAGAGGCGAAGGCGAAGCTCCTCTGTTTTACTTTGGGCGTTTTGGCCATGAAGAAAGTAGGAAGAGACAGGTACTGTGAAGAAAGTAGGAAGAGACAGGTACTGTGAAGCAGTGAAGAACGCCGATCAAGGTGCAAACCAAAGAGCAAACTGTGACTGTGACCTGTGTGACCGCGTCAACTTGATCAGCGTCTGCGGCCACTTCGACCACCTCGGATGCATGGTTTGCATGCTGCAGAGTAGTTGAAATACAAAATACGGTACACAAAGCCCTCAGCATAAATTCACTACACTACTCCCCGGTCTCGGTCTCCAAGAACCTCCACAACTCCCCGCCGAGCTGGGGATCATCTATTTCTGGACGAGTGGTCCCTACCCGAGCCCAAGGTATAAGACACTACAGTGATCGATGAGCGTCAAGACTTCTTCCCTCCAGAGATGTTACGCATCTTCCCATTCATATCCACGGTATCTGGTAAGACCCCTGCCCAGAGCTGCGTTAGCGCACCCTGCGGCGTAGACGAGAACAACCAGCCCTATAAGTCGATGATCAGAACCAGAGGAGAGTGGAAGGAAGGTTGAAGCTTACGAAACCTGTGTGAAACCAGCTGCATTCGAATTCGGGATCGATGATCATGAGAACCGGACGGATGTTCTGACCGTGAAGTCCGCAAACTGAATCCATGAGGACGAAAAAATCCGAGAAAGTGTGGGTAACAGCTAGCAGAGGTTTCGATAACACGATAATATAATGATGATTAGAAGTCGTACACCCAGTAGCAAAAGAGACTCTGAGGCTGTAGCTCGGATAGAGCATGCACCCTGCCGTTCAGACCTATCCTCCAACCAGACCCATCGCGTCCTTTCCCGACGCCTTCTCCCTAAGCCGATGCGGAAGAGTAGGAACACTTTCTCCATCTCCAATACTCGCACTCGAGCTGACTGCACTCAGGCCGGTGCTTTCTCCAATCGAAATGCTAGCGAGATCCGAAGCAGATCCTGACTCTGGAGGTATTGGTACTTGAGAAAGTCGACGTAGGCTTCAGAGCGGTAGCGAGCTCAGGTTCGGTGAAAGGCGTAGAGGCAGTAGCGAGCTTCGAAGTGGCAGCAGCGGGGTTAAGAGTAGTAGAAGCGGGCTTCAGCTTGGTAATGTTAACGCGCTGGAATACGGGGGAGGCGGTTTGAGCGATAGCGGAGTTAAGAGCAGAGTCGAGCGTGGAAACGATAGCAGGCGTAGAGGCGGAAGTGGGCGTGGAAGCGGTACTAGGCTTGAGCACGGTAGCGGACGTCGTCGACGATGGGTGTCGCCGATTGATGTACGATGGTTCTTGTACGATGGCGAGTAGGTGAGCGGTGTCGTTGTGATATCTATAAGGCGGCTGAATTTGATCTAGAAGAAATACTTCTTCAGTCTCCACCATTTCGATGAGTCCATCCGAATCAGAGGCAGAGAGTCCGTTCCCAGAAGATGATGCTGGTCGAACAGAGGAGAGGTTAATTTTGATCGTTGGCGGCTTTCGAGCTTCAGGCTTCTGGGTCGTCTAGCATGGAGAGAAGGTGTGCATTGGCTCACTGTTGTTATTTTGAGTGGTCGTCGGATACGAGGTGAAGAATGTCAGAGAGGCACGATGGAGAGAAGCAAAACCCAGGTGATGACGGCGACTGCAGACGGTGGTGGTGAGAAGCAAGGAAGCATCAAATACTAAATGCGAAAAAGCATCACCCAGGATAGATGCAGCCTCGACTCCTGATCGCAGGGCCTCCGTGGGCGCAGCAGTATACAGTAGCGATACACGGTAGTATAGCTAGCCGGTGCTTGAACTTGCAACATGCTCATAGGGTGACCGTTAGACAATGGTGATAATGATAAAACAAGTTTCTCTTGGTCGAACAGCAGTACATTGTTTCTCCATTAGAAGTAGTGCACGATCGGCGAATACACCTCGTCAGTCATCAGGAAAATCACATTGTACTTGGGGGACTTGACAAGGCGGTTAAGATGGGTTAAGTGCCTCAAGTCGCTTAAGGAAGTCGGACTTATGCCGCTAGCCCCATTTCTTGCCAAGTCCGCTAAGACAAAGTTAAGACACGATAAGAACCTCGAGTATGATCCATAACCGGACCATCCTCGTTGCAGATACTCGTCTTGAGTTGCACGCGGAGTCGCAATATGGGCGCATCCGAAGATACGTATGGGACTGAGATGCGGGCCCAGCGTCGCCTCGTTTGCCAGAGACTCAAGCTCCCGAGCTTTGACAACACGAAGAATCCGGGTCTTTATTGGGAAGCCCAAGCGATCCTGCTAGCTTCGGTGGGACTTCCTCAGAGTCTGTGAAATCGAATGAATTAATTCTGTGGGAGCAATTAGTCTGTTGACAGCTGGAAAGATGAAGAGACGCCATGAACGTGTTGTCGATAGATGTAACACGGCGAAGAGATGGCGGTTCGGTCCAAGAGGCCTTCCCGATTTGCGCCGTGACTCCGAGGGCCCTGTGATCGCATCATGATGCGAAGATCGCTCCTCCACGTCTTCCACCGCGGAAGCCCACAAACAAGCCAGCAAGACGCGCTGTAGGCGAGTTTGAGTAGGATACAGACGTTGCCTCCTCACTGCTTGTGCTAGCCATCAACCTAGATGACCGTCCAGCTTCAATGTCGTGGGAATGGCCACGGGGTTGGTTATATAGATTACTACGGGCAGTGTGTGAACATTCAATACGTATCTATCAAGCATCGCTTCTTCTTTTGTAACACCCAGCATCTTGGGGGAATGTCCGCTTCTCCGCCCACAAAGTCAACCGAGGACAAGTTGAGTGCACAGGAGGTTTCGCATCACGCACATACTTACTTCGTACTTCCATGTACAGGCCGGAGCCAGCTGCGCGTCCAAAAGGTGAGTACATGACTACGCATCTCTGCGATCTGTTATCTGGGCACGACATGCTCATGGTTTGTCCTGTTTAGCCACAAGTACTTCAGTTTCCTGTGGCGAGGGCTTCCAGGGCATCTGAACACGATGTTTTATAGCCTATCGCATGCAGTTGCATAACTGGGGCCAACCTAAGGGAATTCGACCGCAGTACTACGATACACCCACCGGACCTATTCATCGACGGAAATGGGAGACCGGAGTACACTGTGCGTATGTTGTGGCGAGTCATGATTCACTTGTGTTCCTGACGGTTTCTAAACAGTGCACTCATTTGAGAGCGAGCAGATCGGTACCGGTTGGGGAAATTCCAAAGATGCGTCGAGAGAGAGCGCAGCGCTGTCAGCGCTTAGGTACTTGAAGCTCTTGGATTCTCAAGAGAACCAGGAAGGTATGCTTATAATACGTTCTGAATATTACTGCTTGCCTGACGCGCTTCCGATCTCCATTTCCGCTGCAGGCAATAGCGAAGCTTAGGATAGAAAATGCGCATCTTCGAGTCTACGGTCTTTGGAATGGTAATGGTAAAGATGGGTGCGCGGTGATGAAGTTTGTACAGTATGCGACCTGGCTCGATCGCACTGACACTTGGATGTATGATTCTTTGTGATGTTCGACAGTGACTAAGGTACGAGACCTGCACGGCTCGGAGACCTTTGATCTTGTGAGGAATCTAGTGAGAGTACATGAGCCGGCCAAGGTGACCGATTCGACGTGTATGAATGATGAATTGCAAGCAGAGATGACGGATGGAGATGAATCGAGAACAGAAACAGGGTGAGATGAGCCATAAATAGAACGAGATGAATTGCGAGGGCAAAATGAGTTGTCAAATAGCAGTTCCGAGAAACACGACCTATCGGTAGCCGACTGATACATCACAGCACAACTACGTACGCAAGAGCGGCACTATAGACGCTCACTTCCACGGATTCTTGGAGTGCTCGTTTCGAACAGCTACCTTTTCCAGAGAACCTCGAGGAATAGTTTTTATCGTGAGTGATGCCGCATCTATGCCTGCAGTCTCGGCTTGGTGATATGCTGGCTCAATCGGACTCTCAGCATAACGGAGAGAAGCTCGTCGAGAAGCTGGCACGCTTATGTTCGCAAGCCTAGTCGGCGGATTGGTCGAGAGCCTGCGACTGGCATACGGAGATTCCGCCAGAGTTCGAGTCCGAGGCCTGGGACTCGCGAACGAAGGCCCTTCCACGGGGCTGACAGGCGACGAGACTTGGGCGGCTGAAGAGTGCGTGCTGGGGATCGAGGGGTTCGAAACGGCCCATGTATAGCGTGGACCAGCGGGCATGTTAGAATCCCAGTTGGGTCTTTCGTTCGAGCCTGTTTGATGAGTGGATAAACTGTCGGAGCTGATGGGCAGTCCCCTGTTACCAGTAAAGGCCGATCCGGTACAACCTAAGACACGCGCATGTATAGGTGAGAAGACCGGACGCTGTAGCTGGAACATGAGAACTCACGGATCGTCGCGCCTCGCAAGTCAATGTTTCCTAAATTCTCGTTGTTGCAGAAGCTGTCGCCCCCGGTAACTGGAAGAAAAGGGCAAGGACGGTTGGATAAATGGCGACGTTAGAGCAGTAACCAGTACCCACCGATGTCCGCATCGACGGCGCACACTCTCACACTATTTGCGCCCATTCCGAACTGGTTGTTGCTTCCGAGTGAGCCGTCGTTGCAGGTTACTGTGTGCATTAGTTGTAAGTAGTCGATTTCGAGCGAAAATACGCTGACACTCACTTCTCGCAGCTGTAAAGTCCACTTCGAACGATCCGGTATTCCCGGTAAACGCAGTTCCGCTGCATTCTGTCGAAGAAGAAGACCGCATTCGAGATGAGTGATGTAGCATGCCATGTGAGATACAGATCACCTATGCTACCCCCGGTCGCTTCGACGTATGCCGATGGTCCGTTTGTTGGGAAGAGGCGAGACTGCGGAGGACTGCGGTAAACGCATGTGGCGGGGTGGGGAAACATGCAGTCAAAAGCTCACATGTGTCATGTTCCGACTTCCGAGAGCTTTCATGAGAGAACGCTGCAGCTTGTCCTTCAGTGGATACTGATCCAGAAAACGAAAATCCTTTGGGGCGTCCGGATCTCTGTAGTTCGGCATCGAAAATTGGACGGCCCTCTCAAAACTCGACAGACCACTTGATACCGAGCACGTCAGCAACGATGTCCTCTCGGAAAAACAAACAGCGCTCACTCGGCTATATCTTGTACACCACTCTTGACGGATCTATTGTTCCATTGACCTAGCTCGTCTATCTCCTGGAGTAACTGCAGCACAGCGTCGAGAACGGTGTTGTACAAGTCGAGATTCTTCTGGTTATTGTCCGTCCGCTAAGACGAATCATCAATGACGTTAGTGGAGCAATATAGAAAGGTATAACGTACTCGACAATGTGCAAAAAGTATCAAGTTCGATTTGACGGACAACTCCAGAGGAGCAAACCAGAAATCAGTATTCCCTTGCCGATACCGATCGCATGCTTCGAGTAACTTTCTGAGGGTTAATACGCATTCTAGCTCTCGAACTTCGACTGGTATGACAAGAGCTCTGCTTATTATTCCTGGAGTATACGGTGGAGGTGGAGTAGAGGAAGGCGAGCTGGGTACAAGTACAGGCGAAGTTGGGGAACGTGGCGTCCGCGAGGGACGTCCCCTCAGGCTCAGGTAGTTCAACATGACGTGGAGAGAGCGCGACTGATAGAAGGCTAGATCGACGTATCGTGAGGTCAATTTCATGTCGACGTTGAAAAATAACTGACAGCAAGTAACGCGATCGAGAGACGATACCACTGCCGGGTGGAAGTGAGTGCCAGTAGTGGATTTCTGAGCAATGCAGACTCTCGTGGAAGCTAACAAGATGCAATCCTCTTAGTCCATGGCGATTGACAAGGGGCGATTTGGGCGCTGACCAACTCTGATCGCAGTTCAGCGCTGTTCATCAAAGTGATTCAGTCAATGGCCATTGTCCTCGAACCAAAGGATCACGTTGTACTTGTCCTCCTTGTTCTCTTCCACTCCCCTTGTTCCTTACCTTCACTTCCCCTTTCGCCATCCCTTTCATCCACATTCGAACCGGGAAACAACTCACGGAGAATTTGGGAGGACCGCTGATTTCACTTGGGCAAGAAATTCTACTTCGGCCCCAGCGGATCTAAAAGTGCGTTCTACTATTTTTGCCACTCGAATGTCCTGTGCTAACCTCCTTATTTTTTCTCAACCTAGACTGTTCTTGGAACTTCAGCTCACATCTCACATTATGCCGGCCGAACGCTCCAAACACATCCGCACGGTGTCCACATCTACACGCAGAATCGCATCCGGCATGTACCCCGTCCTGTCCCCGAGCAACGCCGGTCCCAGCGGCTCTCTACGACGGATGTCAACACGGGTTCTTTCAGGCGAGTCTGCAAAGCGACTCGCCTCACGAAAGTTTACCGCCACCGGCAAGTCGAGAATTGCACCTAGCTACCAGTCCCCTCGATCAGCCGCTGGAACACCACCCCTCATCGCTGCGGCTTTGGAATCTGGATTGTTGACGCTCGGCTGGCGTAACTATCTGGCGGAGCCTTCCCGCGGACATGACAATGGAGCTGTCGAGCGGCTCGCAACCGCACACAGACTACGACTTCCCGTATGCGAGGTGGAGGACGCATGGGAGGATGTCGACTTTGTGTATGATGTGGAGGACCAGTTGGACGACCTTGCTGCACTTTACCGGGGCTTCCATTACTTCGAGGAGCTAGGGGAGGTGGAGTGCGTAATGGGAGTTATGTGAGGATACACATTCGCAGTGTCGTTCATTGCGAGAGTCGCCGCAAAACCGGGTTCTCCATCTCATTCCACCATTGCCTCATGACTTTATGACTCGTTCTCCAGTTTCTCACGTTTTTCCCTTCTTTTCACTTCTTGTTGCTGTTGAAGCTTATACGCACGACTCTTTACTTACCTGCAGCCCCTTGACCTCTCGCTGGCGATACCTCACCCTCCTCAATATTTCACTTGCGATGCCTTGCTCCGCCGTTTTGCTATCATCAGCTCTCGTGTTATGTTCTTTCGCTGTGCTGCAACGATTCAATGCTCTCTTGTACTCGTTATGTACCAACATCGTGCACTTGCCCTGATGCTTAGCCTGTCGTGCGAGTCCTGTGGAAAGACGCTGATGCAAGGACTATTCTGTCGAAAACAACGCCTCATTGATCCGATGAGCATGCATGGCCAGTGATATTATGAATCGTTAACTCCCCAGTGTATGCCGCTGCTGTTTTGACAAAGGCAATGTTCCCGTCGTCCACGCCCTCGAAAGACATTTGGATCCTGTCTGGACCATCCACCAAATCTTTCAACTGACGCATGTATCTCAAGGCAGCGTTCATCTCTCTCGCGATTAGTAGAATAGATCAAATTGAAGCTTCAAGATCTACCGTACGTCGCGCTAAAAGATGTGTTGTGAAGTGCCTACTTGACAGTTGCGAGCCTCCTACGGTGACGGGTGGACGCGAACTATAAGACCGCGGGAGGACCTCCGTCGCTGAATGGTTCTGGAAGCCTCAAGAACGAGTCCCAGCCTTGCCTTGACCAGCTCCCCTAACGTCACGCTTCCGATGAGCGCGCATGTACGCCTTCCTCTCCACAACCTCCCAGTCGTCAAGCGTTTTGTCGGCAAGGGTAAGGATATCAAACACAGATGCACGTCGGAGAGCATTGAACTTGAATGGAGGCGTAGCATAAGTCAATGCGTCCGGGGAATGCAGACTCGTCTATGACGATGAATCACTCAGTATGCGTTGTCGTAGAGTACGTTGCTTATAGAGCTTACCTCGTGCAGTAGAAACTAAACTCCCATCCCAAACCCGATCTTCATGAGCCCATTTGAACACCCACGTCGACTGATCTTCCTCCCCATCTGCTGCGACCCGACTAGAGATGTGCCTTCACGACTTCGAAGAGCCATAGATCTTCTCCACTTCCCGAATATTACGCTTGACCAAGTCAATTCCAGCGTCGATCCATCGATAGCCGAATTCGTGCCATGCCCAGTACATGTTCGCCAACGACTGGCCTCCTTCGCCATCGTCGATCGTCCAGACGAGTGCGTGTGGCGGCAGATGGGGGAACCCAATAGGCAAGCGGCGTTGAGGTGGAACATATCGCCAATCGCCATGGTCAGAGGAGTCGGAGAAGGGGATGATGACGACTCTGAGATTGCCGATGGTGGTAGTATCTTCGTCGTGTTTCTAAAACAAAAAAGGTTAGTAGATGACGCGGCGCTTCTTGTGGAGGTAGACACGTACATTCGATGCATTTGAGCAGGTACAGGGCTCCATTCGGATAGGCGATGACACGATCCGGGACCTCAGCCGGGGTGGGAGGCAATCGTTTTGGACGCGGATGACGATAGTGACTGGGGCTTTGTAGGTGACAGACATGTTGAGGGAGTATACGTTGCTTGAGTGAGGGAGTTTACGGTGCTTGAGGTTAATGAAGAAACACGCTTGAGGGAGGTGTTTAAATACCTAGATGGGTGTGGAATGGGTGTTAGAACAATGATGACGATGCGATGGAAGGAAAGAAGCACCCTTGAAGTACAAGGACGACATGATTAGCACAGACAAGAAGTGTTGGACGGCCTGTAACGTGCTTTCCTAGAGCGGTTAGAACAATAACGAAGAGTCTAAAGGAGTGAGAGCGGTGGAACCAAGAGGCCGTTCAACCAGATCTCGCCACAAAGACTTGACCTGTTGAGCGAAGGACGTGGTCCACTTTCGCGTTGCACTCTGAGTCGCTTGACCAACGCTCGTGTTGTCTGCTGAGAGTTGTATACTTGGATACCAGTCCGAGTTCGCCCTCAGCTGTGATGAATCGCCGCCTTCCACGGCTAACGGTTACGCATGTGTGGCGACAAAACGTCAATTATGGTATGAAAGCAACAGTCCACCCGTCTAAAAGATTCTGGGGAGCTTCATAGAAGCAATTTTTCCATGGTTCTTGCTGGAATCCAGCGCATATAGTGGTATGTAGACGGAATTTGGTTGTGAACGACGAGGGCCCAGAGGCGCGAGCGAGAGAACATGAGTGTCTGATTGAAAGGGGGCACGAGCCACCGGGCCGGTAAGTACTCGGTGATGTTTGCACTTGAAAGGCCGACCACCTCTTGGCCATTGGCGTCGCTCGAGTGGTTGATTTCAAGGTCAATAAACGATGCTACTGTAGGCAAACGTTATGGTGGGATCATTTAGGGTACAAAGAGAATTATTGACTCCAGTAGAACTTGACTCTATCCATCGCGTTAAGCAAACCGAGACGACCGCGATCAGGAAAACTGGACTCACCTTTGCTGCGAACTGACCGGCGGTCTGAGTCGTTCCGGGCTTGTAACGGATCCGAATTAAGTCCCTCGACTTCCAGAATCTGTTCGCGGCCATCCGTCAGGCCAAATTCGAAGGGAAAGATAGTGTGGTCGAAGCTAGGACGTTCCCACAGGATCATCATCCCCTTCCAGCTTGCCCTCGCGTAACGACATCACCTCCACCTTTACCTCCTCTAGATCTTTATCCATGCGTGTCTTGCATGCATCGATCATATCCATCCACTCTTCTAGATCCCGTTCCTCCCCATTTATCACTGGATAGTTCTTGTTTTTGGATGAGTAGTAGATTGTGGAGGGAAACTGAAACTCAGGTTCACTGCGCTCGTCGGTCGGATTTTGTAAAAGTTCCAGGGCTTGCGACGCTTTGGTATGGGGAGCGTAGAGCGCGTTGCGGGTTTGTGCGAGCCACTCGTCGGGCTTCATGTCGTGTACGAGCTTTGATGGCATGGTGGAAGGAAAAAAAGGGCTGTATTAAATCCGCGTATGACCTACGCGTATATGCGTATTTTGCGTATTTTGGCGTAAGTCGCGTATGGAACTTCCACGTATGCGTATGGAACTTCCACGTATGTGTATGGAACTTCCGCGTATGACCATGGAACTTCCGTGTATAAGTGTGCAACTCACCTGTGGAAGTATGCGAATTATGCGTAGATGTGCTCCCGACCTGATATGAATTCAATTGTTGAAGTTAACTGAAGTGTGGTATGCGTTTCGAGGGCCCGGGTATGATGATATGTGACCATGTATCAAATCATCGTCGTGAAGCTTGAGCAGCGTATTCAGCTCAACGCAAGTGGAAGTTCTTTACAATTGTCCTGGCGAAAGTTCTGAGAGCAATGTCATGTCGAGGCAGCTCAAGTGGAGCGAAGTCAAATAGATAGAATCTCTGAAGGCTCATGTCTAGTCAGACAGTCGAGATTGCCGCTGGTGTATGTTTGCAGTAGAGCCTCCGACGCGAGGAGAAGGGTTTGCGATCAATTAAGAGGTCGCCCTCTGTCATGTCGACGTTGTTCATAAATTGCTATACGCGTACGCAACACGCCGATTTCTCATACTCCGGAAAAAAGACTTGAGTTATGAGGAGATGTTTGTTTGTCTCTACGTCGAGGCACGCGCTAACTTTCAAATTTCAGCT
Source organism: Pterulicium gracile (assembly GCA_004369125.1). Lineage (NCBI taxonomy): Eukaryota > Fungi > Basidiomycota > Agaricomycetes > Agaricales > Pterulaceae > Pterulicium > Pterulicium gracile. The sequence continues at coordinate 44,797 of ML178883.1, forward strand.
TCGAGGCTGAGTACATCACACTATGTAGCAGTGGTGTCTGGGCAACACAGCCAGCTGGTAAGAATGTGCATCTGGGATCTGGGATCGGGGGATCACACATGCACGCTGCTCTATGACATTGAACAAGAGCGAGAGAACATTGAACAAGAGCGAGAGAAAGTCAAATCCATGAGTAGATAGAGAGAAAGATAGAGTACTTTTCAAGTCATGTCCATGCCGCAATCCACGATCACAACAGAATGACCACACAAAACGCCTTCCACCCAACACCTACAGTACATTCAACGCTCACTTCATATCCACATCATCATCGTCGTCATCCTCCCAGTCTTCAGTCTCCCCGCCACCAATCCCACCCCACTCTTCCTCGTCATCATCCTCACTCTTCTCCACTCCCGCCTCCTGCAACTTGGCAATCAACTCCCTCGCATGCTCCAACAAGGGCGCATCCGGATGCTTCGTCGCCAAAAACATCATCTCGCACGTATCCAAACAATCCCTTGCATCCCTCGCCAAATCCTTCCACTCGATCTTCTCCCCCTCCTTTCCCTCTGCAAACCCCGTTCCATCGTCGACTTTCAGAGCCCCACCCGCCTCAAGGGCTTTCTCAGCCATAAGCCAGAAACACCATCCCTCGAGGTACCACGCCTCTACCTCCTCGTCGTCTTCGCCCATGATGGATTGGATGACTTCGAGTGCTTCGGTGTATCTGCCCAGTTCGAGGAAGTAGCGCGTCATTGCAAGGCGCGTGGGGATGGGTGGGATGAGAGGGGATATGGAGGCGTCGGGGGGAGGAACATCATCGGAGGGAAGGATGGACGGGACCAGGTGCCTCCATGATGCGTAGGCGTGGAGAAGGATAGACAGCGCCTCTTCAGGCCGATTTTGCGACAGTCGGACGGAGGCGAGAGATTGTTGGGCTTCGGGGTTGTTGGGGTCGGAGTGGAGGGCGAGGTTGAGGAGGGATTCGCAGGTCTGTTCAGCGGTAGGTTCGAAGCTGTCATAGTGTAGTTAGAATCGAGGCCAGGCAAAATGGTGGTTGAAAACGCGACGTACCAGAGATCATACGCTGGGTCCATCCATATCTCCACCATCGCGATCAACGTGCGGACGAGGTTCTTCTTCAGATCCTCGACGGTTTCTTCCTCCAATGCGTCGCCGTCGGTATGTTTCTGCTTCGAAGGGTGCGAAGCCGAGTTCGGATCCAATTTCGACACGAAGATGTCTACAGCTGCCTGATAGTGAGCAAGCGCCTGCCTAGGATCGTCGTCCGTTAGCTGCGCAAGGTACAGATGGGCTGCAGGTGGTGGTGCGGGTGGTGCATTAGGCGACGGTGGTAGAAGACCGGTGAATGTCTACCAGTCACACACATGCGAGTCAGTCATTCTGACGCAGATGCATCTGAGCGAAACAGACGAAACAAACAGACTCACCTCCCTCGCCAGATCGACCTCCCCAATCTCCACCTGCACTATACCCAAAAGCTCCCTCGTCTCGACATGGTTCGGATGCTTGTGTAGTATCCGCTCGATAAACCGCATAGCGAGGTCGTAGTCGCATTGCGAGACTAGTGACTGCGCCTTGCTCAGTAGTGATTTGACGGTCGGTTGTCCTGATGCGTCGGATTTTGATGGTGAGGACGTGGAACTACCTGCCTCAGTGGCTAGAGATGCAGCTACTTTCTTGGATTTGGTCCGTGTTCGACCCATGCTTGCTACCAAACCGTACGAGACTTGGAACAAGAGGATGGGGAGGAAGGAGGTGGAGGATAGTGATGACCGTGTTCAGAAAAATCTGACTGGCGATCAGCGCGGCTCGCACCGGCCCGGACAACTTCAGCATTGTGGTTCTGCGCCTGCCAGTGGTTCGAATGTGCATGCATCTTCATTCTCCGAACGCTCAGAGTGCGGCGACTGGTCCTGTCATCTACCGCCGCTTACACAATACTAACCGAGGCAGTGAAACTTTTGCTATGCGTACTCCCACCGTCTTTCTTGGCAGGCAGAGAGCTTCCGAGTCGGACGGTTGGGCTTCAGTTTCAACCCATGGATCATCGCTTTCGCTGTTCAACACGTTCTCTGTTGCTCAGGAAGAAGCTCCTAATAGGTTGATATGTTGCTACCGTTGCCGATAATTCTCAGGCTTACACCGGACATCATCTTCTCGTGGGAATCACTCACTATAGAGCCGCTTCGGTCTCGCTGCCGAGCACTTCACCCCCAATGAAACAGCAAGGGCGTCAGTACCATACCAGCGAGAAGCTTTAAATCCTGGACGACGCACTGCTATGAATCTTCACCAATCAATTTCCATTTTTCCATGTATATCACTCACACAGACCGTCGCACCTCTTCCTGGCAGCGAGCAGCCCTCGCCTTACTCTCTGCGTCTGCGTTTACCGGAGCGTCTGCTGCGTACATCAAGAAACGTCAAGGCTCTGAGTCTCCTTCGTTTGACTGGACCTCGGTACGACCAACAGTCATAGGCATTATTGTAGGTGGACATCCCACTAATGTTCTCGCGTCATATATAGATTGAACCGTCAACCAAGCTGAACTGGGTTGACTGCTACTCGGCGCCATTGCAATGTGCTCGTCTTAGTTTGAGTCGTTGGAGACTTCCTTACATTTCAGGCACATAAGTGACCCACACGAATTAATATTACTTGCTTGAACGCGCCGTAGGTCCCGCTGAACTACTCGAACCCCGAGGAAGGCTTTGGCGCAGTTCCTCTTATCAGCTCCCCATCCCCTTTGGTCAATACTTCATCCTACCGAGGCCCAGTTCTCATCAACCCCGGCGGGCCAGGCGGCAGCGGCGTTGACATGGTTGTCGGCCTAGGTTCTTACGTCCAGAACCTTCTTGGAAAGGAGTTCGATATCCTCAGCTTTGACCCTAGAGGTACTCAGTTCGATCTCCATGCTGGTCACCCGCACCCTAGTAACACATCAACGTGTTTAGGTGTCAGTGCAGCTACGCCCGCGTTAACTACCCAGGCACCGCGGAGGAAGAACTCCAGTGGATACAGAAGTATACCCAGTGGGTCGATCTTACAGAGGACTCGTGGCCTACGTTGCCCGAGCGCATGAAGGAAATCGAGGAGTTCGCCTTATTGAGCAAGAGGGAGCGAGGAGACGTGCTCAAGCACGCGACCACAGATAACGTCGCTAGGGATATGCTCTCGATCGTGAGAGCTCACGGAGGAGAGAAATTACAGTTTTGGGGTATTTCGTAAGCGAATCTCTCCCTTTGCTTCTCAAAACGAACCAACTTTTGTCGCTTTCAGATACGGAAGCGCATTGGGTTCTGTTTTTGCCTCCTTGTTCCCGTTATGTCATCTTTTCTGTCATTACGAAAGGAAGCGAACTCAACCTCTTTCTCAGGATAATATCGAACGTATGATCATCGATGGTTAGTGTTCTTGCGGTGTTGTTACGCTGACAAGGTCATCTCACCACGTCTACTGTAGGCGTTCTCGATCAAGAGGGCTATTACAACAGTGGGGCCAACATTTTCTATCTCCCGAGCCGTCGTGTTGATTATCGCTCCACCAATAGATGATTTCACTCTCAACATCGCGGATGGAGACAAGGCTTTGACATGGTTCTTCGGCACCTGCGCAGATGCAGGCCCAGAGCGATGCTCCTTCCATGCCGAAAGTTCCGAAGCTATTCGAGAGCGTTACCACGGCGTCGAGACCTTGGTGAAGAACAGCAAAATCATACTCCCGGACGGAATACACTTCGACGTGAACTTCATGCAAGCTCTTATGTTTTCCTTGCTCTACGATCCTGGCACATTTCCTCTCCTGGCAGAGATCCTGGCGTCCATCGAGCAAAACGATATGGCACCCATATTGGAGCATCTAGCCAAGGGCGCGGGTGTATCTCCTTTCGTGACTGTCTCTCTCAGATGCACTGATACGGCAGTCGTAAACGATACCGCAGAAGAGTTGGAGGAATACTCTGTTCGCGTCGGGAGTGCATCCGAGTACTTCTCTGGCGCTGTGGCGGGAGTACGCCTATCCTGCGGGTGAGTCAAATCCATTGGTACCTGCGTGGAGAATCAACTTATTAAACGAGAATCGACAGCGGATGGAAGGTCAACCCTGATAACTTCAAAGGTATGTTGTTTCTCCTGGGCAGAGATGAGTCTAGTCGATCTTAGGAGCTTTTCAGGTCCGATGGGTGGCAACACTAGCTTTCCCCTGCTCTTCGTCGGCAACACCGCAGACCCCGCAACTCCTCTTCTCGCGTAAGTGTGTGTCGAGAAGCTGAGGTCCATCATCATGCGTCGCCAGCTCTTCTAGGCTTCTTACTGACTCAACGCCTCGGCTCGAGCCAGATCTCGTGTAACAGTACGAGTAGTACATATATTGCTCGTTCTGGCACCTTGATACTTGGACTGTCTTCTTTCTCTCCGATCTTGTGCGCAAGTATGACTATAACCTTTTCGTACCATGTTATTTACTATTCCCCCGTTTAATGCGCCACGTGGTCGACGCCGGTGCGATTCTCGTTAACAGTCGTCTGTCCAGTTCCGGTTGAGCCGTCTCCCTGAGCACATCTCATTGAAGATCGCGAACACGCTTCATGAATTTGGCTACCCAGGCCCAGGTCCTTAGGCTTCTGAACTACTCGAGCCGCGGCTTCCCGGCTACTCGTCACTTGCCAGCCCTTTGTGAACTCAAACACGTCGTTATTTCGTGAAGGATACGTGACGCAATGCGTGTCTAAATCTAGTGTATACAAGTAAGGTAGTTCTAGGTGTCGTAATAAAGTACATTCTATGTAGACCAACTCCTCGAGTCAGCTGTGCGCGTCAATCAACGATGCTCGAACAGCTCAACCTCAACAAACGACCCTTGACTTGCATCCACGTCCCTGAAATACCCTAGAATTCCAGTCATTCGAGTCAGTAAGACAACCGTCATCTCAGCAGGTCTGGAACACGTACGTGGAGACTGATAGTACCACTTCGTAACCCCGACGTTCGCCACCTCCAGTCCCTCCAGATACCTGACCAGCTCCCCGCTTATCTCCAGCCCTCCATATATTGGATGAAGTTGAGCTTTGAGGTGGTAGTACCTGTCGAGGCGCTGGCGGACCATCTCGGTGAGCTTGCTGATGGCGGACTGGAGATCGAGACGGTACTCCTGCATGAGGATTGGGATGAGGTTCTGGTAGTCTCCTTGCGCTTGTTCCTTCTACGAAACGCGAGTGAGTCAGTAAAATTGAGGTGAGAGTAGAGAGTATGATGCGTACATTGAACGAGCAGAGGTCCTGAACGTAGAAGTGCATCATGATGAGCACATGTACGAGAAAAGACGTGTAGTGAAAGACGAACATTAGCCCATATTGTCACGTCGAACATCGCCTCGGTCATCTCCACAACCGTTGGATCTTTGAAGATAAAATCCGGAAGATCGATATCCATGGTGTACTCGATCAGCGCTAAGCGTTAAGAAAAAACGCGTCAAACCCCCGACCAAATCCGAACCGGACTCAAAAGCGTGGCGTACCACAAGCCATCCCGATCCCAAACGTATTCCGTCGTTCCGTCAAGAACTTCCGTACTCTCGGAAGCTCCCCGTTCGATCTCTGTTGAGACTGAGTAATCTGCGACGAACTCCAGTCGTTGAAGCCTTGTGTAAACCGGCGGAGCATCCCTTCGCTGCCTGTGGTTCGCATTCGTGCGAGCAGGCTAGAATACAGCCGTTTTAGACTTATGCAGTGAAATGAGCAAACACAAGCATGAATACTTACTCCTGCAACATCTCCACATACGGATCGTTCGACCTCTTCATCGTCCCTTCCGTATCGTTTAACACCTCCATACAAATCTTCGTCAAACGAACAAACGCCTCCGTGTCTTCCTGGCAAACCCCCTCGTCAGCAATGTCGTCGACCTGCAGCGAAACCCCTTCAGCTCAAAGCACCTAGACAATGACGGAACATTGCGTACCACGAAAGACCACAGGTAAAATATCAGACACGCGCCGAGCTGGAACTCCGTGGCGTGTGGGAAAGAAAGAGCAGCCATGACGTCAAACCGACTTTGCTGGAGGAACGCAGCGCGGTGTTTCTCGTTTTCGTAAATGGGGAATCTATGTGCATACTACATAGTAAGCTTTCAAGGTGCAAGATCAGATAAAATCAAGAGAACGCACTTGGTGTACCACTCATAAATGTCATCTCTCGCCGCTATATGATGCGGATTCGCCATGTGAGGAATATGCGCCTCGAGAAAGTTGCCTAGCTGAGGGATCACGAAGCGAGCGGGGAAGGACAGGGAAGTTGGGAGGTTGCAAGTGGATGTTGGCACGGGCATTGTCGATGTCGATGTCGGTCAAGGCGGAATACTTGGTTGTTGAGACGAATATTTCGAGGATCACGGTTATATACCAGCCCTATGCTGTGCTTTACTAGGTACGTCCCTGGACCGACATCTTCACCCTGCCTGGGATTGAATAAAGCAATAAAGCAATAAAGATAGGAATACTATCCGACTTGCTTACATCGATTCATTGCGGTAGTCCAGGGGTCGCGGACGTCCGAGTCCGTGAAACCTGGCCCAAGACACGGCCGACGATGAACTTTCACAGAGCGTCTAAGGCACCAGAGAAGGCACCAGCTGCTAGTAGCCATGGCGCATTCATCTTGGGATGATCGATAGCTAGTCTCAGCCGGAATTAAGCATCGGTGTATGGACGCTCATCTTTATCCCGAGTGTCAGAGTGTTTCCGGATGATGTAGCAGTGCCAGGGCTGCGCGAAGGTTGTGTTCCAGGAGGCGCCCGGGCCTGAGATGGCTGCCTTGAATGCGTCCGTCGCCAACGCCGATCTGGGCGCCCGCGTAGTGTTCTTCAGAGCATTAGACATGAATTGAACCAGAGACTCGATACAAACCATACTCGGAACTACTGGGAGCGGTGCCTGTCATTGTCCTCAGGCACACTTGCATTGATTCAAGAGAGTAGCAAGCAATCAGTCAGACTGTAGATGAAGAGAAGCACTTTGCGAGGCTTTAGAGCGACAGGATTGGGTCGAGTAAGCAGAATGCAAAGTGTGACTAGATGGAGAATGTTAATGTATCTGCGCCGTGCGCTGCCTGCGAGTTTCCGAGGGGTGGCCTGAGCTGAGGACCGTTCATGTGACCGCAGCTACCACTTCTTCCATCTTGCTTCCATCATCCCCGAAGACGTCGGCCCGTACCCAGTCACCTTCCGCCTTCTCGTCGCCGCCGAAGCGTCTCTCACCTTCGATGCAAAGCTGAATGTCTAGATGACCCGCTTCAGAGCCTCCCCCTAAAAGAGGGAACCTGTCAACTAGTCTCTGCCGTTGCTTTCTCTCCAATTTCCTCTCATCATGTTCCAACTCCATATTCTCATCGTCAGTGCCCTCGTTTTCGCCGCTCGGACTACCGCCAGTCCCGCTCTTAGCATCAGTGTTTCGGCACCATCGTCCTTCAGCGGTGTGTAGGAGTTGAAGATTTCCACCACTCTCAGTTACAGCGGCGACGCAGTTATGCGCGTCTTGAAGTACGGTTCCTTTCCACACAGTTTCCATCTTGATTCTGACAGCTTTCCTTTCACTACGTAGCGATCCAGAGTCCATTCTTAACGACCTAGACACCGACACGTTCGACATCGTCAGCTCTTTAGGCGCTCGTCCAGTCTGCAATGGGGCCATGGTACGTGCTTATCCTACAGACTTCCGTCGCACGAGAGCTCTATTACTGACCCTCGTCAATCATCCGTGCAGACGAAGTACTCCCCAGAAATTGCCGCTAGGGATGACGCATTCACCACCCTTGAAGCGGGCCAGTCTGTCACCATCGTCCACAATCGTTAGTCAGATCCTGCCGTCTGATCACTTCATGGTGATTGACTAGCCCTCTCCGTGCTCTATTAGTGTCCACCACCTATAACTTTTCCGAAGCGGGTACTGGCGACTTTACTTTCACTCCCCGCAACACCTTCTTCGTCGTGAAAGATGACGGCTCCATCGACACCATCGAGGCTAACACCGAAGTTCTCTCAGCGCGGATCCACGGCCTTCTGGCTCTGGAGAAGCGCAGCGTCTACAAGCATGCCGCCTTCCCCGGTTGCACGGAAGACCGCGCGAACACCATCACCACCGCGTACGACGCTGCCTCATCCATCGCCACCAATAGCTACCTTGCCTCCAGGGCCGCCGCCGTTACCAGATACACCACCTGGTTCGGCAGCTTCGACACGGCTCGCCGCAGCATCGTCATCAGCCACTTTCAGAAGATCTCCGCGAGCGACTGGGACAACTTTACGTACGACTGCTCTTGCAACATGGCGGGGACGTACGCGTATGTGTATCCTACTCGGCCCGGCTTCATTTGGCTCTGTCGTGAGTCAATTATCTGAGCTGACGTTTACTGGTTCTCGGCTGATGTTTGAGCTCTCATAGCCGTGTTCTGGTCGACCACCGCCACTGGTACCGACTCCAGGGCTGGTACTCTTGTGCACGAAGTCTCTCACTGGAATGTCAACGGCGGGACTAGAGACAGCGTTTATGGCCAGAGCGGCGCGAAGAACCTCGCTAGCTCTAATCCGGCTAGGGCTGTCATGAACGCTGATAACCACGAGTACTTCGCTGAGAACACTCCAGCTGAGGCTTGAGACACTGTTGTGTTGCGATCGTTCTCATGGCTGGATTCAGTAGCTCTCGTTTATTGACCAACTCGTCGGTATACAATGTTATTCTGCCAGGTGCAGTTGCTCACATCGTCCAGTTCGCTCCTTCTCGTCGTCACTACGGACTTACCTAGCCTTCCTGCGACTACGCTACGTTTGACTACGACTCTGCAAGGCCAGCCGTCTCCCTACCCTGACAAGCCTCGAATAGCTCGACCTCGACCACAGATCCTCGACTAGCGTCGACGCCTCTGAAGTACCCTGTTCCAAGCATGAGTATGTTTAGCTACCGTGGAGCTCGACAGAACGCATACTTGGAGACTGGTAATGACACCTCGTAACCCCTGCGCTCGAAATCTTCATCCCTTCGAAGTATCTCACCAACTCCGCGCTTACCTGCGACTCTTGAAAGATCGAGTGTATTTGCGACTTGAGTTGATAATGCCTGTGCAGACGCTGGCAGGCGGTTTCGGCAAGCTTATCGATGGCGGATTGGAGATCGAGGTTGTACTCTTGCATGAATATAGGGGTAAAGTTCTGGTAGTCGCCTTGCGCTTGCTCTTTTTGCTCTTTCTGCGCGGAGAGGCTCAGGAAGGAATAGGGCGAGCTTTAGAACGATACTGACGTTGAAAGAGCAAAGATCCTGCGTACAAGCGGGAGGCCGATGATGAGATGAGTAGTGACGTTCATCGATGCAGCACAACTTGACGTACATTGGCCCACATAGACACGTCGCATAATGCCTCGGTCATCTCTGCCACAGTAGCGTTTTCGAAGACGATATCAGGAAGATCAATGTCTAAGGAGTATTCGAGGACCGCTACGAATGATAAATGCGTCAGCGTTACTATGTACCAAGAAATCTGGCAAAATATCGAGTTTGATTACCACAAGCCATCTCAGTTCCTGATGTCTTCCGCCGCTGTTCCAGAAACTTGTTTAAACATAGAGAACCACTCTGTGATCTCTGAGTAGACTGGGCGATCTGCGACGGAATCCAGTCTGCAAAACCTTGCGTGAATCTGAGGGAAACAGAGGTGCGCGTCAATCTCCATGAGTGCTAAGGGTCGCCAGACTGGTCTTCGTTGCACTCACTGACGCAACATTCCTTCCCGGCCTGTTGTCCTTAGCCTGGAGATGAGGCTGGCAATCGGATTCAACGTGCGTTGATGGGATGATGAGAAAGTGCTGGGACCAAGGGACGCAATCTTGTAATACCTCCACGTACGGATTGCCAGACACGACCATCGCCTCTGGCTCCTTCAAGACCTGCATCGATAGGTTTTTCACACGAACGAATTGCCCCGCATCCTCCATTCCTTCTCCCTCGTCAGCGAGATCGTCGATCTCCAGAAGGTATAACTTAGCCTGAGCAAAGAGATAATGATATCAATGTTCTAATGACTTGACGTACCACGAACATCCATAGGAAATACATCAGACGACATGTTCCAAGCTGGAACTCTGCGGAATACGGAAACGACAGCGCAGCCATTAAATCTAAACGAATCTGTTGCAGGAAGTAGGCTTGCTGTTGCCCCTGGTGGAAGAGAAACCTGTAAAGCGCAGGGCGGCATGACGTGAGCCACGATGTTGCCGTTGGTGCCACAGAGAAAGGTAGAAGTATGAGGATTCAACGTACTTAGTGAACCAGTCGTATATCTCTCTCCGAGCTACCAAACGATGTGGATTCGACCTATGAGGTATAGTATGTTCCTCCCAAAGATTCCCCAGTAGAGGGATTGTGAAGCCCTTGGGAAAGGACACGGCGGTGGTTGACATCGTGTCAGGCGTGTTCTCTGACATCGCAGCGAGAGTAGAGTAGAGGAATAGCTTCAATTTTCCCTCGAAGTGACTACATCTATATAGCTGCATATGTTTTGTCCATTGGACTCGACAGGTCGAATGGTGTGATTTCGACTCCGCAGAACAGCTCAACGTCGACGAACGACGCTCGGCTCGCGTCCACGTCTCTGAAATAGCCTATAACCGACATCAGCGTCCTGAACAACCTCGTTTGACTGCAGACTGAAGAAGACTTACGCGGCGACTCGTAAGTCCACCTCGTCAACCCCGCATTCGCTACCTCCATCCCCTCGAAGTACCTCACCAGTTCCGCGCTTATCTCTCGCTCATCGAAGATCAAGTGGAGCTGCGACTCGAGGTGGAAGTACCTGTCGAGACGCTGGCGGACGGTTTCGGCGAGTTTGTCGATGGCGAATTGGAGGTCGAGGTTATCCTCGTTCGTGAGGACGGGCATGAAGTTTTGGTAGTCACCTTAGGTTTGCTCTTTCTGCTCAAATGGATAAGGCGAAAACGAGTACACACTCAGAAATGGTACGCACATTAAAGGAACAGAGATCCTATAAGCGTTGAGTGCGCAATGATGAGTGAAAGGTAGTCCGCGGTAACAGATACGAGACGTACATTGGCCCAGATCGACATGTCAAACAGCGCCTCAGTCATCTCCACGACTGTCGAATCTTTGAACACGAAATCAGAAAGATCAACGTTACTCGATAACCGCTACGAAGAACAGACGCCAGGATCAACATCCAGACGACGCAGAGCTCGAAAACAAACCGTACGCACCACAAGCCATCTCAGTCCCAAACGTATTCCGCCGCTGAACCAGGAACTTCTGTAACCGGGGGATATTCTTCTGAGATCTCTGGGTAGATTGAGATATCTGCGACGAGCTCCAGTCGTCGAAGCCCTGCGTGAACTTAAGCGTAGCGATGAGGACAGTCGGCTACGACGCGCTGACGTCGACGATCGCATTATTGAACTCGCCGGCGGAGCACTCCTTCTTTGCCCGTTGTCCGCAGCCGTGCGAGCAGGCTGAGCACCGAGTAAGTCAGATTGATGGGTAAGAAGAGAATGTATCGAGAAACTCACTCTTGCAGAACCTCCACATATGGATTATCCGACACTTCCATCGCCTCCGAATCCTTGAAAACCTCCATCGACAACTTCGTCCCCCGGACAAACTCCTCGGTATTTTCCATGCCTTCCCCCTCGTGGACGACATCATCTATGTTGGAAGGCAAAAGTCAGTCCCGGTCAGCACATTCAACACGAAGACCAGACGCACCACGAACGTCCACAAGTAGTACATCAAGCACGTTCCGAGCTGGAACTCACTGACGTACGGAAACGACAGCGCAGCTATGACGTCGAACCGGCCCTGCTTCGGGAAGTTAGCCCGCTGTTTCTTCTTCATATTGGGATTGATGACCGTTCCACGAGTGATGGTGAAGACACTATCTTTGCCCATGGTTTCAAGATCATGTTACAGTGGGGCTGGAATAAATCCTGTCCGCCCTCAGCGGAAGAGAGCGAAGATGAGGTATAGGGATGCGAGCAGCCGTGTGATTTGTTCGGAGAGAGATAGGTCTGGTAAGATGAACGCGTCAATGATTCCGCCTACGCATCTACCGAGAAGGGCAAGTGAGCGATGAATGTGCCTTTCTAACGGATATAGGTCTTTCGTGTCCAGATTACTGATGTCGCTGGTCAGGCGCAGTAGTGTAACCGCCCGAGGTACATTCTGCTTGTCCTGGTAAACGCTGAATCCATGTCGCATACATTGCCTCGGTGATAGTGATTTCGTTGAACGTCATTCCCTCGGGGAGCTGATAGCTGTGACTAGACCTGCAGAACCCAGTTATTAGATACGCACAGATGAAGGTATGAATTGGGAAGAACATACATTTGAGGTTATGTTTGCAATCAAATGTAACAGTCTCAAAGTCTTCTCCGGTGCAAAGTTTGAGCCCAATAACAGTAGAGACCAGCGGGTATAGCGAGTCGGCCGGATTTAGTAATCAACATGTTCCAATTTCGTGCAGCGCAGGTCGTCGCATTGGGTTGCCATCTGAAGCGATGGTGCCAATTGGACCGTTGAGAGCTTCACCATTTGCATGCATCTTCTACACCTTCTTTGAGGCCACTAATGGTTTCATGGTGCTGTATCTATTTCCGCCTTTTTTTCATGTGGGCATGGCAGATCTTAAGCCGACACCGTGGAATATTGGGTGATGACGGAACGCTGTAATCACCAAAAGCTCATGGGCGAGGTGGAGCGTCTCGTCTGTGTCTGGATCACGGATTGCAGATGCGATTTCCAGTATTGTGTCCATTCCCTCCCCGACTGTTACAGTGTCAGGTCCAAGAGCCTCGAAGTGTCTGGCAGGCACCGAGTATCTCGTTGGTCCGTGGACCGTACACAAGGCGCTGATCACAGGTAACCTCGTCCACGTGGTCTATCCTTCGTAACATGTTCGAAGCTAAAGGTCCCATTGGGACTGTTCTTGCCCGTAGAATTTTTTTCCGTGCCATGTGTCCTGAGGAAGGCGATGTACAGGAACACATCCGCACGATGAGGTCATACCAAGCCAAGCTCACCGGCCCCAGCCAGAACATCACAGAGACCGATTTCTCCATCACCCTCCTCA